>CATKRW010000083.1:12500-22159 GCA_949775025.1 Tricholauxania praeusta | reverse complement strand
CTTTCCGCATTCCGAATAGGCCTACATTTTCATTTTTAATTGCAATTTTCAAAATTTCTCCGAAACCGTAACACCCTTCGCAAAAACTTTATAACACATAACTGTAGCTGAAACAATTACTTATCCAACGAACCACTCTCGATACCCTTACTTGCATTCTCAATTTTTAGGAAATTTTCAACTTTCCGCATTCCGGTTAAATAGGCCTACATTTTTCATTTTCAATTCCAATTTTCAAAATTTCTCCGAAACCGTACCACCTACGCAAATAATTTGTACTACATAACTGTAGCTGAAACAATTACCTATCCAACGGTAGCACTCTCGATACCCTTACTTGCATTCTCAATTTTTTGGAAAGTTTCAACTTTCCGCATTCCGGTTAAATATGCCTACATTTTTCATTTTTAATTGCAATTTTCAAAATTTCTCCGAAACCGTAACACCTACGCAAAAACTTTATACCACATAACTGTAGCTGAAACAATTACCTATCCAACGGTACTACTCTCGATACCCTTTCTTGCATTCTCAATTTTTAGGAAATTTTCAACTTTCCGCATTCCGGTTAAATATGCCTACATTTTCATTTTTAATTGCAATTTTCAGAATTTCTCCGAAACCGTAACACCTACGCAAATAATTTGTACTACATAACTGTAGCTGAAGCGATTACCTATCTAACGGTACCACTCTCGATACCCTTTCTTGCATTCTCAATTTTTAGGAAAATTTTCAACTTTCCGCATTCCGGTTAAATAGGCCTACATTTTTCATTTTCAATTGCAATTTTCAAAATTTCTCCGAAACCGTACCACCTACGCAAATAATTTGTACTACATAACTGTAGCTGAAGCGATTACCTATCCAACGGTACCACTCTCGATACCCTTTCTTGCATTCTCAATTTTTAGGAAATTTTCAACTTTCTGCATTCCGGTTAAATAGGCCTACATTTTTCATTTTCAATTGCAATTTTCAAAATTTCTCCGAAACCGTAACACCTACGCAAATACTTTGTACTACATAACTGTAGCTGAAACAATTACCTATCTAACGGTACCACTCTCGATATCCTTTCTTGCTTTCTTAATTTTTAGGAAATTTTCAACTTTCCGCATTCCGGTTAAATATGCCTACATTTTTCATTTTCAATGGCAATTTTCAAAATTTCTCCAAAACCGTAACACCTACGCAAAAACTTTATAACACATAACTGTAGCTGAAACAATTACCTATCCAACGGTACTACTCTCGATACCCTTTCTTGCATTCTCAATTTTTAGGAAGTTTTTTTTAACTTTCCGCATTCCGGTTAAATATGCCTACATTTTTCATTTTCAATTGCAATTGAAGCGATTACCTATCCAACGGTACCACTCTCGATACCCTTTCTTGCATTCTCAATTTTTAGGAAATTTTCAATTTTCCGCATTCCGGTTAAATAGGCCTACATTTTTCATTTTCAATTGCAATTTTCAAAATCTCTCCGAAACCGTACCACCTACGCAAATAATTTGTACTACATAACTGTAGCTGAAACAATTACCTATCCAACGGTTTCATTCTCGATACCTTTACTTGCATTCTCAATTTTTAGGAAATTTTCAACTATCCGCATTCCGGTTAAATAGGCCTTCATTTTTCATTTTTAATTGCAATTTTCAAAATTTCTCCAAAACCGTAACACCTACGCAAAAACTTTATACCACATAACTGTAGCTGAAACAATTACCTATCCAACGGTACTACTCTCAATACCCTTTCTTGCATTCTCAATTTTTAGGAAGTTTTTTTTAACTTTCCGCATTCCGGTTAAATAGGCCTACATTTTTCATTTTCAATTGCAATTTTCAAAATTTCTCCGAAACCGTACCACCTACGCAAATAATTTTTACTACACAACTGTAGCTGAAGCGATTACCTATCCAACGGTACCACTCTCGATACCCTTACTTGCATTCTCAATTTTTAGGAAATTTTCAACTTTCCGCATTCCGGTTAAATAGGCCTACATTTTTCATTTTCAATTGCAATTTTCAAAATTTCTCCGAAACCGTAACACTTACGCAAATAATTTGTACTACATAACTGTAGCTGAAACAATTACCTATCCAACGGTACCACTCTCGATACCCTTACTTGCATTCTCAATTTTTAGGAAGTTTTTTTTAACTTTCCGCATTCCGGTTAAATATGCCTACATTTTTCATTTTTAATTGCAATTTTCAAAATTTCTCCGAAACCGTAAAACCTACGCAAATAATTTGTACTACATAACTGTAGCCGAAACAATTACCTATCCAACAGTACCACTCTCGATACCCTTTCTTGCATTCTCAATTTTTAGGAAATTTTCAACTTTCCCGCATTCCGCTTAAATATGCCTACATTTTTCATTTTTAATTGCAATTTTCAAAATTTCTCCGAAACCGTAACACCTACGCAAAAACTTTATACCACATAACTGTAGCTGAAACAATTACCTATCCAACATTACTACTCTCGATATCCTTTCTTGCATTCTCAATTTTTAGGAAGTTTTTTTTTAACTTTCCGCATTCCGGTTAAATATGCCTACATTTTTCATTTTTAATTGCAATTTTCAAAATTTCTCCGAAACCGTAACACCCTACGCAAATACTTTGTACTACGTAGCTGTAGCTAAAACAATTACCTATCCAACGGTACCACTCTCGATACCCTTACTTGCATTCTCAATTTTTAGGAAATTTTCAACTTTCCGCATTCCGGTTAAATAGGCCTACATTTTTCATTTTTAATTGCAATTTTCAAAATTTCTCCGAAACCGTAACACCTTCGCAAAAACTTTATAACACATAACTGTAGCTGAAACAATTACCTATCCAACGGTACCACTTTCGATGCCTTACCTTGCATTTTCAATTTTTAGGAAATTTTCAACTTTCCGCATTCCGGTTAAATATGCCTACATTTTTCATTTTTAATTGCAATTTTCAAAATTTCTCCGAAACCGTAACACCTTCGCAAAAACTTTATAACACATAACTGTAGCTGAAACAATTACCTATCCAACGGTACCACCTTCGATGCCCTAGCTTGCATTCTCAATTTTTAGGAAATTTTCAACTTTCCGCATTCCGGTTAAATAGGCCTACATTTTTCATTTTTAATTGCAATTTTCAAAATTTCTCCGAAACCGTAACACCTTCGCAAAAACTTTATAACACATAACTGTAGCTGAAACAATTACCTATCCAACGGTACCACCTTCGATACCCTTACTTGCATTCTCAATTTTTAGGAAATTTTCAACTTTCCGCATTCCGGTTAAATAGGCCTACTTTTTTCATTTTTAATTGCAATTTTCAAAATTTCTCCGAAACCGTAACACCTTCGCAAAAACTTTATAACACATAACTGTAGCTGAAACAATTACCTATCCAACGGTACCACCCTCGATGCCCTAGCTTGCATTCTCAATTTTTAGGAAATTTTCAACTTTCCGCATTCCGGTTAAATATGCCAACATTTTTCATTTTTAATTGCAATTTTCAAAATTTCTCCGAAACCGTACCACCTATGCAAATAATTTGTACTACATAACTGTAGCCGAAACAATTACTTATCTAACGGTACCACTCTCGATACCCTTTCTTGCATTCTCAATTTTTAGGAAATTTTCAACTTTCCGCATTCCGCTTAAATATGCCTACATTTTTCATTTTTAGTTGCAATTTTCAAAATTTCTCCGAAACCGTAACACCTACGCAAAAACTTTATACCACATAACTGAAGCTGAAACAATAACCTATAATAATAATAGAGTTTAGCTACTACAGCTATTATAGCCTTCTTAGCTATTTAGCATTGAAGCTTTATACCAAGTAAAAAGCTTATTCAATAAAAAATGGAATAGAAAAAATTATCATGCACATTAATTTGTTATTTATTTTATAATTTTTTCTTAGCTTTATCGCACTTTCTCAACATACCCACTCACACCATGTAAAAATAGACATATAGATATTAAAATAATTATATGTATAAATTTACGTGGTCCAAGGCATAAATGTTAGAAAAAATTTACCCAGCATGCTGTGGGGCTCGGCCAACACAAACAAAAAAAATTCACACCACCATTAAACTACAAATTTAGCTACAGTTAGTTTTCAGTCTAAGCTTGAGTTGACCTTTTGACAAGCTAATGTTATAAACTTCGCAATTATTAATAAGAGTTGTCATGCGATTAAAAGGAGCTGTAGCCATATAATTAGTTCTACTAACCGGTTGATAAAATAACTGATAAGAGTTACGAGTACTCCTCCGATTACTATTAAAATGTATATAGTTAAGAAGCTCTGGTGCAGCAAGAGACCCAGTTACAAGTTGATGCAGATAAAGTATATCCGCAATATTTCTACGCGAGCTCAAAGACTGCATATGTAATAACTTTAAACGATCCTCATAAGGAGGAAGGCTTAAAGGGTCAATCCAATTTAAGCCATTGAGAGCAAAACGAATAAAATTTTTTTGAATTCTTTCAATTCTATTTATATGAACATTATAAAATGGTGACTATACTTGGCTAGCGTACTCTAAGTGAGGGCGCACTATTGTATTATATAAAGTCACCGTTACTAAAGGGCTATTAAATTCTTTTGCCCACCTCTTAATAAAGCCAAGCAGAGATGAGGATTTTTTACAAATTTGATTAATATGCTCATTAAAAAGTCAACTTAGTATCAAAATGTATACCTAGGTCTTTGACTACATCGACATGACAAATATTTTTATCTTTTAATTTATAATCAAATTCCACAATAGTTTTCTTCCTGGTAAAAATCATAGCTTGGCATTTATCAGGATTAAGATGTAAGTTATTCTTAGAACACCAAACTTCAAAGGATTTCAAGTCAGACTGAAGTGGAATAGTGTCACCAACCCCCTTTACGTTCCTGTAAATTTTCATGTCATCTGCATATACTAACAGATGGGAGTTTTTAATAACATGTGTAACGTCATTAATTGCTAAAATGAACAGGAGCGGCCCCAGGTGGCTTCCTTGTGGAACACCTGATGTCGCGCTAAATGGGGAGGAAAACACTCTCCTAAATTTTATTTGATACGAGCGATCAGATAAATAAGATTCAATCCAGCTGATAAAACTTAAGGGAAATCCAAGTTTCTTTAACTTAAACAAAATCAAATTATGTGGTAATTTGTCAAATGCTTTACTGAAGTCAGTGTAGATGCAGTCAACTTGCCCACCAGAGTCTAAAGAGCTTAATGCAAAAGAAGTGAAATCAAGGAGGTTAGAAACTGTAGATCTGCCATTAACAAAACCATGCTGACGAGTTGTTATGACTTCACCACAGCACACCTTAACCTGATCGTAATAATATGTTCAAAAATTTTCGGTATTGATGATAACTTAGCCACGGGCCTGTAGTTTGAAACATCATTCTTACAACCCTTTCTTGAAAATGGGGCTAATGTATGCATTTTTCCAAAATTTAGGAAAATAGCTTTCTTGAATTGATCTATTAAATAAAATACTGAGGGGCTCACTCAGCACAGAGCTACAGTTTACTAAAACTGTCGCAGGAATACCATCCGGCCCGGAGCTGAAGTCATCATCAACAGATGAAATATATTTCTCTATGAGGTCAGGAGAGAAAGATATCTCATTAACCGAAACTAAAGGGTCGTTATCCATATATTCAAAATAGTTGATTTCAGGGCTAAATAAATCCGTAGAAAACGATTCATTAAACAAATTAGCAAACAACCCGGCTATAACTTGTGGGTCGCTAGTGAGCCCATCAACTGTTTTAAACTCAGATGGAAACCCGTCAGATTTTTTTTTAGAATTAATAAAACCCCAAAAATTCTTGGGGTCATGAAGAATATGCAGCCTAATTTTATTCAAATATTCAGAATAAACCAAAGCTGACATATCTTTAAATTCAAGAAACAGTCGCTGATAAGCAACATATCCGCTGATATCCAACATTACTACTCTCAATATCCTTTCTTGCATTCTCAATTTTTAGGAAGTTTTTTTTAACTTTCCGCATTCCGGTTAAATATGCCTACATTTTTCATTTTTAATTGCAATTTTCAAAATTTCTCCGAAACCGTAACACCTACGCAAATACTTTGTACTACATAGCTGTAGCTAAAACAATTACCTATCCAACGGTACCACTCTCGATACCCTTACTTGCATTCTCAATTTTTATGAAATTTTCAACTTTCCGCATTCCGGTTAAATAGGCCTACATTTTTCATTTTTAATTGCAATTTTCAAAATTTCTCCGAAACCGTAACACCTTCGCAAAAACTTTATAACACATAACTGTAGCTGAAACAATTACCTATCCAACGGTACCAACTTCGATGCCTTACCTTGCATTTTCAATTTTTAGGAAATTTTCAACTTTCCGCATTCCGGTTAAATATGCCTACATTTTTCATTTTTAATTGCAATTTTCAAAATTTCTCCGAAACCGTAACACCTACGCAAATACTTTGTACTACATAACTGTAGCTAAAACAATTACCTATCCAACGGTACCACTCTCGATACCCTTACTTGCATTCTCAATTTTTAGGAAATTTTCAACTTTCCGCATTCCGGTTAAATAGGCCTACATTTTTCATTTTTAATTGCAATTTTCAAAATTTCTCCGAAACCGTAACACCTTCGCAAAAACTTTATAACACATAACCGTAGCTGAAACAATTACCTATCCAACGGAACCACCCTCGATGCCCTAGCTTGCATTCTCAATTTTTAGGAAATTTTCAACTTTCCGCATTCCGGTTAAATATGCCTACATTTTTCATTTTCAATTGCAATTTTCAAAATTTCTCCGAAACCGTACCACCTACGCAAATAATTTGTACAACATAACTGTAGCTGAAACAATTACCTATCCAACGGTACCACTGTCGATACCCTTACTTGCATTCTCAATTTTTAGGAAGTTTTTTTCAACTTTCCGCATTCCGGTTAAATATGCCTACATTTTTCATTTTCAATTGCAATTTTCAAAATTTCTCCGAAACCGTAACACCTACGCAAAAACTTTTAATACTTAACTGTAGCTGAAACGATTACCTATCCAACGGTACCACTCTCGATACCCTTACTTGCATTCTCAATTTTTAGAAAATTTTCAACTTTCCGCATTCCGGTTAAATATGCCTACATTTTTCATTTTTAATTGCAATTTTCAAAATTTCTCCGAAACCGTAACACCTACGCAAAAACTTTTAATACTTAACTGTAGCTGAAACGATTACCTATCCAACGGTACCACTCTCGATACCCTAACTTGCATTCTCATTTTTTAGGAAGTTGAAAATTTCCTAAAAATTGAGAATGCAAGGTAGGGCATCGAAGGTGGTACCGTTGGATAGGTAATTGTTTCAGCTACAGTTATGTGTTATAAAGTTTTTGCGAAGGTGTTACGGTTTCGGAGAAATTTTGAAAATTGCAATTAAAAATGAAAAATGTAGGCATATTTAAGCGGAATGCGGAAAGTTGAAAATTTCCTAAAAATTGAGAATGCAAGAAAGGGTATCGAGAGTGGTACCATTAGATAAGTAATTGTTTCGGCTACAGTTATGTAGTACAAATTATTTGCATGGGTGGTACGGTTTCGGTGAAATTTTGAAAATTGCAATTGAAAATGAAAAATGTAGGCCTATTTAACCGGAATGCGGAAAGTTAAAAAAAACTTCCTAAAAATTGAGAATGCAAGAAAGGGTATCGAGAGTAGTACCGTTGGATAGGTAATTGTTTTAGCTACAGTTATGTAGTACAAAGTACTTGCGTAGGTGTTACGGTTTCGGAGAAATTTTGAAAATTGCAATGTTCAAAAATATTTATCAAAGGAAAAATTTTTTATGTCTTAAATAACTTTAAATTGCTAAAAAGTTAAAAAAAACACATAAAATTTTTTACTCAAAAATTTTTGGAAAAATTTAAAAATTCAGGAAAATTTTTCTAATTTCCGAAAAAATTTTCAAAGGAAAATTTTCAAAAAATATTTTATGTCTTAATCGACTTAGGAATGTTTAAAAAGTCGAAAAAAACTAATATTTTTTTTAACACTGAAATTATATGGGAACATATCAAATGTGGTGAGTGTCGGCGTCTCAACACTTATAGGGAAGGTACTTGTTTCGTACGTATGAATCGAAAGAAAAAAAGTAAATTATTTTGGAAGCGAAAAAGTCTTGTTCGAATGATATTAGTTTCGTACGTACGAATCGGCAGTGAAAAATGTTTATCAAAAGAAAATACATTTGGTTGTTGAGCATTGAAACATCATTCAATATAAAATCAGAATCGGTTGGTGTTGTAGTTTGTTTGCCTATTGAGCATAGTACTACTCGTTCAGTAACAACGAAATGAAAATTAAAGATTGAAACATAAGAAACTTTCATAACACGAAGCATTCAATTCAAAATTTAAATAAATAACAGCATGGTCGTTGAGCATGCTATTCAATCGTAGCAAATAATTTGAAACATCATTCGATATGAAATCAGAATCGGTTGGTGTTGTAGTTTGTTTGCCTATTGAGCATAGTACTACTCGTTCAGTAACAACGAAACGAGAATTAAAGATTGAAACCTAAGAAAACTTTCATAACACAAAGCATTCAATTCAATATTTAAATAAATAACAGCATGGTCGTTGAGCATGCTATTCCATCGTAGCAAATAATTTGAAACATCATTCGATATAAAATCAGAATCGGTTGGTGTTGTAGTTTTTTTGCCTAACAACGAAACGAGAATAAAAGATTGAAACCTAAGAAAGTTTTCACAACACATAGCACTAGGAACATATCAAATGTGATGAGTGTCGGCATCTCAACATTTATAGGGAAGGTACTCGTTTTGTACGTATGAATCGGGAGTAAAAAAGTGAATTATTTTGAAAGCGAACAAGTCTTGCTCGAATGATATTAGTTTCGTACGTACGAATCGGCAGTGAAAAATGTTGAAATATGTTTATCAAAAGAAAATACATTTTTATTCAATACCATTCAATTCAAAATTGAATTAAAGAGCACACAGCCGTTGAGCATACTATTCCATCGTAGCAAATAATTAGTTTCGTACATACGAATCGTCAGTGAAAAATGTTTAAAAATATTTATCAAAGGAAAAAATTTTGTATGTCTTAAACAACTTAAAATTGCTTAAAAGTTAAAAAAAACACATAAAATTTTTTACTCAAAAATTTTTGGAAAAATTTAAAAATTTACGAAAAAATTTTTCTAAGTCCCAAAAAAATTTTCAAAGGAAAATTTTCAAAAAAAATTTTATGTTTTAATCGACTTAGAAATGTTTAAAAAGTCGAAAAAAACTAATATTTTTTTTAACACTGAAATTATATGGGAACATATCAAATGTGGTGAGTGTCGGCGTCTCAACACTTATATGGAAGGTACTCGTTTCGTACGTACGAAACGGGAGTGAAAAAGTGAATTTTTTGAAAAGTTGTTATTGAGTATGAATGTTATGTATTAACGTTTTATACTCATATTTAAGGTATTTAAGCTTCATGTTGGCTACGTGACAGAATTGTAATGATTTTGCGTTAACATTGAATGAGGCTTGGTTGGTGTATGGTTATATGTAGCTATGTCTAT
>CATKRW010000083.1:5000-10000 GCA_949775025.1 Tricholauxania praeusta | reverse complement strand
CATACTTTGGCGTTAACATTGCAATAATTGTAATGTTACAGTGTAGTGCAACATTTTAATTAATGATGCATACATTGAACATAAATTAATATTAAATATAAATATATTTATATTAAATATAATTTAATTAAAAAAAAAAAAATTAAATAGACCAAAGAAATTTTTTTTTTCGAATATATAAATTCGTTTTTTTTCTCATTGTACTTAAATTATACAATGGTAAAAAATACTTTAAGTATTGAATATAAAAGCATATTGTAAATGGGGCATACAATAAAATAATATTTTTTATTATATTATAATAATTTATATTTTAAAAAAAATCCGCAAATATATAATACCAAAAAAATGGTAAAGTAAAACCCTTGAACATTTCGTTGTACTTATATTATAAGTTAACATTTATATGATACATTTTAATTAATGTTTATATGAATTAAGTCATTCGCAACAAATAATGTTTGGGTTAAAAAGAAATATTATTGAAGGAATTAATATATGCCAGTAATGGTGTATTTTTGATTTCTTTCAATATAAAATTTTGATTTTTTATTAATAAAAAAAAAAAAAAATATCACTCTAAGCGGTGGATCACTCGGCTCATGGGTCGATGAAGAACGCAGCAAACTGTGCGTCATCGTGTGAACTGCAGGACACATGAACATCGACATTTTGAACGCATATCGCGGTCCATGCTGTTATGTACTTTAATTAATTTTAGAGTGCTGCTTGGACTACATATGGTTGAGGGTTGTAAGACTATGCTAAATAATCTGCTTGTTTTTATTAAATTTAATTATTTAATAAAGATTTAAGCGCATGTTATATTATTGGATAAATTTATGTTATTCATAATATTAAAAGCAAAATTTATTAACCTTAATACTGAATCTAAGTATTCTATATATTTGTAAAATAAATATAAATATTGAGGAAAGGTCTAGCATAAAATAATTTATCTAGAATTGTCCATTATTTGTAATTTTATAAATATGAATATTTTTGAATATTTTTGTTTCTAATTATATTTTTGAAGAAAAGATTCATTAAAATAAGTTAATATTTATAAATAGCTTAATTGTTATATTAAATTTATACAACCTCAACTCATATGGGATTACCCCCTGAATTTAAGCATATTAATGAGGGGAGGAAAAGAAACTAACAAGGATTTTCTTAGTAGCGGCGAGCGAAAAGAAAACAGTTCAGCACTAAGTCACTTTCTCTTTATGGGAAATGTGAGATGCAGTGTATGGAACGTCTATAATCTAGTATGAGAAATTAACGATTTAAGTCCTTCTTAAATGAGGCCATTTACCCATAGAGGGTGCCAGGCCCGTATAACGTTAATGATTACTAGAAGATGTTTCCAAAGAGTCGTGTTGCTTGATAGTGCAGCACTAAGTGGGTGGTAAACTCCATCTTAAACTAAATATAACCATGAGACCGATAGTAAACAAGTACCGTGAGGGAAAGTTGAAAAGAACTCTGAATAGAGAGTTAAATAGTACGTGAAACTGCTTAGAGGTTAAGCCCGATGAACCTGAATATCCATTATGGAAAATTCATCATTATGTATACAATATTAATAATATTGTAGAAATAGTGTGCATTTTTTCCATATAAGGACATTGTAATCTATTAACATAATATATATTTTTCAAAAGATCATTTGCTTATGTTTATTTAAATTAATTTGCTTGCAAGTTAACACAAAATAAATGCTTATGATTTGATAAAGTGTTGATAGATTATTTAGTATATAGTGCTTAAATACTTTTGTATTTTACAATAATATAATTATCTTATGATTTTTATATTTATTGTATGCGCTTATATGATTGACAATGCGATAGATTCAGGATACCTTCGGGACCCGTCTTGAAACACGGACCAAGGAGTCTAACATATGTGCAAGTCATTGGGATTATTTATATAAACCCAAAGGCGTAATTAACTTAACTGTTTAAATGGGATTAGTTTTTAGTCTATATGTCTATTAATTCAATCCCGGGGCGTTCTATACAGTTATGTATAATAATATTTATATTATTTATACCTCTAACTAGAGCAAATATGCTGTGACCCGAAAGATGGTGAACTATACTTGATCAGGTTGAAGTCAGGGGAAACCCTGATGGAGGACCGAAACAGTTCTGACGTGCAAATCGATTGTCAGAATTGAGTATAGGGGCGTAAGACCAATCGAACCATCTAGTAGCTGGTTCCTTCCGAAGTTTCCCTCAGGATAGCTGGTGCATTTTAATATAATGTTAAATAATCTTATCTGGTAAAGCGAATGATTAGAGGCCTTAGGGTCGAAACGACCTTAACCTATTCTCAAACTTTAAATGGGTAAGAACCTCACCTTTCTTGATATGAAGGTTGAGGTTGTGATATAATGTGCCCAATGGGCCACTTTTGGTAAGCAGAACTGGCGCTATGGGATGAACCAAACGTAATGTTACGGTGCCCAAATTAACAACTCATGCAGATACCATGAAAGGCGTTGGTTGCTTAAAACAGCAGGACGGTGGACATGGAAGTCGTAATCCGCTAAGGAGTGTGTAACAACTCACCTGCCGAAGCAACTAGCCCTTAAAATGGATGGCGCTTAAGTTGTATACCTATACATTACCGCTAAAGTAGATGATTTATATTCAATTTCGGTTGTTATATAAATTTTGAAACTTTAGTGAGTAGGAAGGTACAATGGTGTGCTTAGAAGTGTTTGGCGTAAGCCTGCATGGAGCCGCCATTGGCACAGATCTTGGTGGTAGTAGCAAATAATCGAATGAGACCTTGGAGGACTGAAGTAGAGAAGGGTTTCGTGTGAACAGTGGTTGATCACGAGTTAGTCGGTCCTAAGTTCAAGGCGAAAGCCGAAAATTTTCAAGTTATAATGAAAAAAATATATGTTAAAGTATATTTAATAATTAAACACTTGATTTTTTTTGAACGAAAGGGAATACGGTTCCAATTCCGTAACCTGTTGAGTATCCGTTTGTTATTAAAAATGGGCCTTGTGCTCATCCTGGCAACAGGAACGACCATAAAGAAGCCGTCGAGAGATATCGGAAGAGTTTTCTTTTCTGTTTTATAGTCGTACTACCATGGAAGTCTTTCGAAGAGAGATATGGTAGATGGACTAGAAGAGCATGACATTTACTGTTGTGCCGATATTTTCTCCTCGGACCTTGAAAATTTATAGTGGGGTCACGCAAACTTCTCAACAGGCCGTACCGATATCCGCAGCTGGTCTCCAAGGTGAAGAGTCTCTAGTCGATAGAATAATGTAGGTAAGGGAAGTCGGCAAATTAGATCCGTAACTTCGGGATAAGGATTGGCTCTGAAGATTGAGATAGTCGGGCTTGATTGGGAAGCAATAACATGGTTTATGTACTCGTTCTGGGTAAATAGAGATTTTCGGATCTCGTTCCCCGGATAGTAGCTACGTAGCCAATTGTGGAACTTTCTTGCTAAAATTTTTAAGGAGTTATCGCAAGATATATTCTTTTTAAATTATAACGATTATCAATTAACAATCAATTCAGAACTGGCACGGACTTGGGGAATCCGACTGTCTAATTAAAACAAAGCATTGTGATGGCCCTAACGGGTGTTGACACAATGTGATTTCTGCCCAGTGCTCTGAATGTCAAAGTGAAGAAATTCAAGTAAGCGCGGGTAAACGGCGGGAGTAACTATGACTCTCGTATTAGAATGGGAAAGACCGTTCGGAACTGATTCTTAAGTGTAGTATTATCACGGAGAGGGTTCGCCCAATCCATCTCATGGTCACAACAAGGTTTTTATAGAGTGTCAGTTGTAAATTGCTACTTCTGGTTCTCTTAGTGGCCAGCAGGATGTGGGATCGGGTTCCTTAATTGTGACATACTCCATATCCCCATCGTGCAAGTGAGACATGTGGTAATACTACGAAAAGGTTCTTAATGACACGGTAGAACTGATTCTTAAGTGGAAAGGTTCCACCATAAACGGTGATTACCATCTAAGCAACCAGTTCGTGGGTCCCTTGCCGTTGAACATCGGGCTCACAGCTTAACAGCAAGGACTGGGGAGTTTGGTTACTCGGGTGATAATGCGCCTCAAATAGCCTCTTATCGCCAAGTGGAAACTTTACCTTTCTGTGGTACCGCTATTGATGATCGTTTTTACGGAACGCTCACTGAAATTGTTTCTGCGCGTCAGAGCTGTGGGTTACCTGCCCGCAGTTCGGTGAAAACTCTTGGTCAATTTAGAACAACCCAGCCTCGGATATCAAACAGCAGGTCCACAGATCTCGCTGGCCAAAGTTGGGAAATTGAACCGGAAGAAACACCCTCTGACGTTATGAGCTTTGCTTGTCGGGCACCTGGATGTCAAAGAACATTTTCCAGTAAACGTGGTCGTGGCGTCCACGAAAACAGAGCTCACCCGGATTGGACCGATCAGGAAAACCTGAGAGTGAAGAGACGGGTGGGTTTAAAGGATCGCTGGCATCCTGAAGAGCTAAGATCTTTAGCACTTAAAGAAGCTGAGCTCATTGCATGCGATAGTAAAGTCTTTATCAATATTGAGCTGGCCAAAACTAGCGAAAGGACCTTAGAGTCTATCAAAAAGCAGCGCCAAAGTGCAGAGTACAGAGCTCTGGTGGCGAGATTTCTCGGCGAAATTAGAGAGCGAGGGAGTGGGAATTTAAACCAGAATGTAACTATGACATCCCCCCCTCGTGCCCAAATATCAGAAACTGCCGAAACTTTAGAATATTTCAGAAATCTCCAACCACTGGAACTCGACACGTACGAAGCATCGAGGCTTAATCACATTTGCCAAATGATTAGCTGCACGAATGGTCGTGATGGTATAGATGGCGGTGTTTGTAAGGCAGATGTTTTGTCAGAGATATCAATTTATATTGATATAATATTTCCGATCAAACGGAAACAGCCAAATTCAAGAACACCTTTGGCTACGACGATAATAAGCAATCGGCAAAA
>CATKRW010000082.1:0-47195 GCA_949775025.1 Tricholauxania praeusta | reverse complement strand
AAAAACTCGAACTATCTTGAATGAGGCTGAATATATTGAAACCAAAATTTTATTAGGATCACTCATATGGTATACTAAATATAACATATAATGTTTTAAGCTTGTATGAGAGTTGCCACGCCCACTAATGAAATCCCATCAAAATTCATGTAATTTCAAATCTTATAGTGACCGACACCTCTACACCAAATTTAAAAATATTACTCCAACAGCACACTAAATTTAACATTTAACGTCTTTGGCTTATATGGGATGGGCCACACCCACTGATGCAATCTCGTCAATTTTTGTTTAATTTCAAAGCTTAAAGTAACCGAAACTTTCACACCAAATCTTAATGAAATTACTCTCACAGCATGCTAAATATAACTATTAATGTTTCTTGCATGTATGGGAGGTGCCACGCCAACTGACGTAATCCCATAAATATTCATTTAATTAACCGGCATCTCTATACCAAATTTAACTAGGATCACTCATACAGTGCACTAAATAAAGGGTTTTTCAATAAGAGCGCTAAAATTTTTAAATAAAACAAAAACGGTTTGGGATATCAATGAAATTCTTTATTCTTGTAAAAGAACATACGATGCCATTATATATGGAACTCAATTTCTTTTGCATGGCCACCACGGGCACGCCTGCAGAAGTTCAGACGCTGAACCCAATTTTCGACGGTTTCCAAGCATAAATCGGCCGATACTGCTGCAATTTCACGTTCGATATTCGTACGAAGTTCATCAATCGTCTTGTTGGCATAGACCATAGACTTGACGTAGCCCACAGGAAATAGTCTAACGGCGTCAAATCGCACGACCGAGGCGGCCAATTGACTGGGCCATTTCGTGAGATAACACGATCACCAAACTTGGTTTTCAATAAATCGATTGTGACATTCGCTGTGTGGCTTGTGGCGCCGTTCTGTTGGAACCACATATTGTCCAAGTTCATATCATCCAAGTTGGGCCAAAAATATTCGGTTATCATTGAGCGGTAGCGATTCCCATTCACAGTAACGTGCCGGTCTTGATCATCACGGAAGAAGTACGGCTCAATGACGCCGCCGGCCCATAAGCCGCACCAAACCGTAATTTTTTCGGGATGCAATGTTGACTCATGGAGTACGTGTGGATTGCTGCCTGACCAATAACGCATATTTTGCTTATTGACGAAGCCATTCAGCCAGAAATGAGCTTCATCGCTGAAGATGATTTTTCGATGAAAATCCGGATCATTTTCAAGTTGTTGCTCAGCCCAATTCACGAACATACGACGATTCTGGTGGTCAAGCGGCTTCAGTTCTTGTGTCAATTTGATCTTGTAAGGATGTAGGCCAAGATCTTTTGGAAAAATTCGTGAGAGACTGATTTGGGTCTTCTCAATTGATGCGTTAGCGTCAGCAATATTCTCGACACTACGGGCACTTCTGTGCCTGTGGATTCAAATTTTTCCACTAGAAGCTCAATTATTGATCTGACAGGACGATTATGAAGACCATAAATTGGACGTAGCGCTCTTAAAGTTGAGGTCACTGACTCCGAATTTCGGTAGTAAATTTTAATAATACTGACTCGTTGTTGGACCTTATATCTTTCCATGATGAAATGGCAAACCTTACTAAAGAGAAATGTCAAAAAAGCGGGAAAAAATATGGCGTCGTTTGCTGTCCCTGTTGGTCTACTTTCGTAGCGTCTCTATTGAAAAACCCTTTATAACCTTAAACGGTCTTAGCTTATATGGGCGGTACCACGCTCACTAATGCAATCCCGTCTAACTTCATTTAATTATAAAGCTCATCATATCACTTAACATTTTTTGCATGTAGGGGAGGTACCACACGCACTTATGCAATCACATCGAAATCCATTTGGTTTCAAAGCTTATAGTAACCGACATCGCTACACTAAATTTAAAAATATTACTCTCGTAGCACACTAAATATAGCATTTAATATTTTTCGCTTGTATGGAAGGTACCACGCCCACAAGTGTCGTTGCTCCCAGTTTTGGTTACAAGATATCTAATAGCCTGTATGTCTACCATATTAAATTTCATAACGATTGCGTTGTTAGTTCTCTTATAATAACGTTTATAAATATTATGGGCTGTGCCGCGCCTTTCAACGAGTTTTGCCAGTATAGTGGCATAGCTTGTTACGGTGACTGCTTCTATCGGTATTGTCAGCAAAATTTTAATGAAAATCGTAGTCGCCTCTTTCGAGTAATATTGATTCAAAATTTTCAATTATTGAACAATGTGGCCCACTTCTCCAATTCAGCCCACTTTTAGTACTATTTAAGATATTTATAATTTGCATCAGTTTATAAATTTTGTCAAAATATCTTAAGTAGTTTGCGAGTTATCACATTATAAGAATTACAGTTTAGGGCTGTGCAACGCCCCTGTTCGAATCTAAAAACCTATCCTAATCTTAATTATGTTCACATATGCACAAAGTCCCCAAGTTTCATCAAAATCGCTGCAGCCGTTTTCGAAATAAAGTTCAGCTACATACATATATACATATTAATGTATATATTTATATTCATACATATATACATATTTATGTATGGGACGTTCCATGCCAACGGGACAGTGGTCTCTTCCCAAAATTGAGCGCAGCGGAGAAACGTTTTCAAGGTGTCAAAATGTTCGTATGCTCAAGAGCTTTCATATGAGAACGGGTGTTTTCGATTTTTTTTTTTTAAGGAAATGGCGACCATAAAACGCGCCTTTTTATAGACATCTATTATAAATAGGCAGTTGATAAAAAGCCATAATCATAATCGCTTAATTTTTTATTTTGTAGGAAGGCTGTGAAGAGAGGGAGTGCAGTGTATACTTTTTTTTCAATAGTAGGCGGTGCCTCACCCCTAACTAAAAATTCGTTGCCACGGCTAAGCTAATAGACCGATATTAATAAAATTTGGTTTGGAGATAGACTGAATCATAAGAAAAGTAATTATAAGCTCTGAGTTCTTAAATGGGGCGTGCCATTTCCCTTAATAGGAAAAAACGCTGTTTCGGCTGAACTGAGCTATCGATTTTGATAAAATTTGGTATAGTGCTAGATTGAATCCTGAGTAAAGATATTTCTTTTGAGTGGGCGATGCCACGCCTCTAATAAGAAAAAACGTTTTTTTCTCAAAATATTTTCAATATAACATATTTCTTTTGTTTTGATTGTTTTATATGTTATTCCTCAATCAATCTTAAGAATGCATATGCTTTCATATCGAAATTTCCGCCATACTTTGGAAACTACGAATTTTTTACTGATGACACGCATCATGTTGTTTTGTAAGCCAATTATTATTTTTATAAACTTATCGTTCTACACAATACATACATTTTTTACTTATTCTTAGATAATAAGATCCAAATATTTTCAAGTTTTTTTTTTTAAACGTAGATAAAGAAAAAATACTAGCTAAAATTCAAGCCCCGCATTCTAAAGTTTACAAGCCTGGGATAAGTTTTAACATGACGGACACCACATGATACCACTGAAAGTTGTAAGCAAAAGTTTTAAACAAGAACTAATTATTTTAATTTTTTTTTTTTTTGTATTATTCATTTATTTGAGATCATACCTAAGCATTTTGCATACGGAAATGAAATGGGGCAAGTTTTAAGAGTGTGGGATTAAATTTAAACAGTTTTACACAGAGGAAAAATGTACCCCATCGCTTTGTTAATACCTGTCATATATTATGAATAAAATACTTTCTTAAAAACGCAATGAAAGTTATTGCAAACAAATGCATAAGGGCATTTCCCTAATGTCGATCGCGACTGTCTTACACTTTTAAAGTGGAATATCAGTCAAAGTAATATACTTTTATTTTCTTCTATTACCTTAAAAAATAGCCCTTTGGTAGCACTATATTAAATGTTTAGATTGATGTCAGACGTAATACTGGTTCCAATGTAGAGGCAATAAAAAACCAATTCGAACGTTACGAAAAACGGAAGTGATTTTCATGGCCATCAATAGAAAATTAGAAGTTTAATACGACTAATTTTGTTATTTTATGGAATAATATCTTTTTTTTTAGATTTCGTTTGATTTCATTCGAACGTGACATTGCGAACGTTACATATTTTTCCGTTTTGGTTCACTTGGGCAATTTTTCATTAAAATTTAAATATTTATGTAAATAATAATAACAAATTTAATATATATCTTTATCGAATTAATTGGTGAGAGAAATTTTAACAGAGAAAATAGGAAACAGTAGATATTTTTCTTAAAATAAACTTTTCTTTTTGCTGTTAAAACGTATATTTGTGTAAGGGGCGTGACATCGCCCCACTAAAATCAAATTTTTCTTCTCAGAAATCAGTTTGTCTCCAAACCAAATTTGATCAAAATTGGTGTAGCCACTCAGTCATGGCTGCGTTTTTTCCCATAAGGAGTACTGCCGCTTCCACTTTAAAAACTTAGAGTCCCTACTAACCTTTTTTATGGTACAATCATACAATCAACTAACCAAATTTAATTAAAATCGGTTTATTAGATTAGCCGTGGAAAGGTATTAGGGACGTGGCACCGCCTACTATTTGAAAGAAAATTATGTTATGCACTGCCGGTTTTCCCAACATAACCAAAAAAAAAAAAATTATGTGATTATGTTGTGTTATGGCAGTTAATAAGTGGTCTCCAGGTGGTTTGTTCACCGTGGTAAATGAATTCAATGAACAAATGATGTTTTCTATTTTATTTTTTGACTTTAGAACATGAACTTAAGCTGATGGTTTTGCATTGTTTTTAGTTAATTGACGTTGGAAGACAGATTTTTCGGAAAGGCTATTATCATGTATCACTTTTCTTACATACTTAAATATTTAAGGCAAAATAGTATTCAATATTACAAAAAAAGCGAAACTGCATTTATGCAAGTTTGCAGGTGGTTTGCTCAATGTGATATATCCTTAGATAATTACAGATAGTAACGCTTTTATAATAACTTGTAATTTTTCTGTCACGGTTGGCTTTTTGGCGGAAATGCCCAAATTTAAATTTCATCGTTTAGGCTATGCACAAAATTAGCAACGCCTTCACCTTTACTGATTTCTATTCCGAGACCCTTGTGAGCCTTTGTGCCTAAATACTCCCGAAAGAGCATATGTTGTACAATAGATAGTATCGACCCCCATGCATAAAAAAAAGTTCGAATGTTCACCACCAGTTTGAAAGCTAATATTGAAAGATTTTTAAGAAAAAAAAAAGAAGTTTTTCGGCCTCTAAATTCGATGCGATTTTGGTTTTTTCTTATATCTCCGCTATTTGACGTCCGATCAACAAGTATGGTATATCGTTGTAAATGTCTCAACATGGACTACATTTTATTCATAAAAGTCATTTGTTTCAGATTTTTTTTTCGTCTAGTTGTATACATTATCTCAACTTCTACCACCCTAACGTGCGAAGGGCACATCATAAAATTTAAGCCCGTACCAAATCATAAAATTTATATCGACAAAGTTTTCTCAAATTATTGAAATTGAAAAAGTTACAGAGAATCTAAAATTTCAGTGCAAATATTTAATAGGAATAATAAAATCATCTTTAACTTAAGTCCTTAAACTATGCAATGGTTTTTTCCAATCGACTTCTTCGAAGATCAACGTACGTTTATGATAAGTAGTTTCAAACAATTTTATTTAAATAATTTGAAATGAAAATCGTTAAGGTTTAAGTTATATCAATTAAAATTTTTTGATTGTATCCGTTTTTCGCCAGCGTGTTGTTATCCCATTTGATTTTGATCCGTACCAAATTTCATCAAAATCAATCTAGGTGTTTATGAATACTAAGAATTAATGGGCGCTAGACTGATCAAATAAGAACGTACGTGTTCTGCTTGTAGCAGTTACATATTCTTAGTCCTTAAAACAAAGGTTGTGTGTATTCTGCAACTTTATGACCATCACATACGCTCCGCCTTAAATAATGTACAAATATGTGACGATGCTCACGACTCCGCGTAATTTAGAAAGCACAGGTAGCGTCTCACTCAGAGCGAGTGGCTTCTTTGCCAGCGTCTGACTAATAGACTTAGATGGCTGTGTAATTTAATCCAGAAAGAAAATAATTACCGCAGGCGAATAATTTATATATTCGAAACATGAAAACCATCATATTAAAGGCATCTGTTTCTTACTGAATATTTAACCATCAAGACATACATCTAGAAAACAACAATAGTGCAAGCATTGGCCCAATAGAAGTTGGAGAGTCTGAGAAGAAGACAATCTCTACAGCAAACCAACATCAACTCTTGCTTCGATCAGCGAATAAGATACAATTGCGCCCATGGATGATTTTAATACTTAAATTAGCAAGAACAACCATATTAAACAAGTAGTTGATTATGTTCTTTCCAAACAAAAGGAAAATGACGATCTTTTTCTAAATTTCTGCTCACAAATTCGTTACACGAAACCAATTATCAGAGATGTATGCAGGACATGTCGATATTTGGCACAAAAAATATTCAGATCTGATAAGCAGTGAGACCCTGAATCTAAACGAACAAAGGCACAAAGCTTAAATCTATTGCTACAGTACCAGAACCGTTCAAACTAAAGCTGCACAGAGCACACGCAGAGAAGGAATCTGGTTGTGGCAACCATATTCGAATAGCATAATGTAATGGTAGGGCTATGGTTGAGGCAAACATAGTGCTTTATTATACCAACAATAGTATATACAGAGCATTTTTAACATATTATTGTCGCCTTTAACAATTTAATGGTCATTGTAAAAATAATTATTTTTCACTTTTAACATAATGTGGTTAGAAAATAACCATGTAATGGTTGTCGCTAACCATTTGTTGTTCCTCAAAAAATCATATTATGGTCTTAGGTAATAATACTGTGGTCCTGAAATAACCATATTATGGTCCAACTAATCATATTATGGCTAAGGTAACCATTTTTTGGTTCAAAGTAATCATAATATGGCCACAATTTACCATAGTATGATTCAAACGTAACCATACTATGGTCCAAAATAAACATAATATGGTCACAATTAACCATAATATGGTTACCAAATAACCATGTTATAGTCCGAAGTAATCATACTATGTAACCATGTTATGATACACTTTACCATAATATGGTTAACTATATGCATTGAAATAGCTGTGAATAAAATACATTATTTATTTTCAATAATTTTTTAATTTATTTGATTTTATGTATAAATTTTATCAGTTGAAAAACAATTTATTTTCTTCTGATACATCAAAAAATCAAAAATAACAATAAAATTGCAAAGAATTTCATTTAATTTACTTAACACAACTTTCAATTTACGACTGCAACCGACTACACCGTTTGCCAAATAGTAACTAAATAAATAAGTATGAAAACTTTACAGCTTCTTACTAAGGAATAATGTTATTATTCCTTCTAATCATATTATATTTAATTCTGATCAAATGATGATAATTATATGATTGAAAGTATAAATCTTCCACATTTTGATTACTTATAACTATATAAATGGTAAGAAACCATAAAATATTTTGTTGATGCAAAGAAGTATTATAGCGACGATTATTAAATGGTTTCTCTGATAATGTTAGGAATTTCCAAAGTAACCATATTATATTTTTTTTATAGAACAACCACGTTATTATAAAATATTAATCAGGCTTTTATTATAGGGATAATGTTGTGGTAAAAACTAATAATCATTTGACTGTGGAAACAATTGTATGATTTTAGCAAATATTAAGTGATTGCTGTGACAATGCTCAACCATGTTTTTTCTCTGCGTGCAGTAGAGGACTCTATAGAAATCTTAAACACTGCTGCAGAGAAGGCAAAAGAGCTTGGACAAGTATTTTAAGGACAGAAGCAAAAGAAGCGGCTCGCAACACATCTTAAAAACTAAAAACAGCACAATAACTAACATCCGAACCCGCGTAATAATCCCAATAGCCTAACATGCTTAATTCTGACAGTAATGGAAAATACAACAGAAAATTCCTCATCAAGACACTTCACAGCCTCAATTCTTTCAGAAACGCATCGCCCTTTTCTAGTCTGCTTCTACTCTTGACGAAATGACACTGGCCATACAACAACTTAACCTAAGTAAGTAAGTAAATCAACAATTTACGTGAGAAATGATTTTGAGCAACTACTTATATAAAATATGGAAGACAACAAACCTTATCTCAACAGACAGTGGTGTGCCATATTACTAGACCCATTGACGTAGATTGTCGTCTGGCGTCGTAATACACACCTTCAGGAAGTGGTAAGAAGTTGCGCAGATAGCATATCATAAATAAAAGCAGCTCTCATTGCAGCACAACGTCGTAACATACTATAAAATATCGATTTTTCATAAACAATAGTCTATTTATTAAACTTTTCTTTTTTCAATAAATTAAAATGTTTTTTATGAAGTGAATGTGTTTAATTATTCAATAATTAATAATAAAATGTTTGAATACCACATACATAGTTATATTACAATTTCTAGCAATATAAATGTTGGTATTTTCGGAATAGGTCTAGTAATATAGCCTACCACCGTACACCAAACTGCAAATATTTAAATTAAATTATAAACCAGTGTTGCTGTATACTTTCGAATCTTGTCTCATCATATACATACTTACATACATATGTACAGACGCAAGGAACATTTTGCACACCTTTGTCATTGTCGACAGCTGCTCTGCAGTTGGAGTATGGGGTTGACGAAATGAATCGAAGGAAAACGTACTTAGACTAATGCAGTGCGGGATGAAAAGCCAAACTATTGAACATATATTTCCATGGAAGCATACGTCCGACTTTAATGAATGAACGAAAGTTGCCGTTAATATATGAAATTCACAAAAAAATTAAGAAATTAACTTCAATAGTAGATCAAGCTAAGTTTTAATAAAAAAACAAAGATTTTCGGCTCACACGAATTTGCTTAAACATATCACTTATTTTTATACCTTGCACTCCGGGTACATTAATTTTTTCCTTCCGTTTGTTGAATTGAATGGAATTGAATTGAACTTGTGTCAGAATACGTGAAAACGACATGTCTGAAATGTTTTTCAAAGTTTTATATAAATCAGTAGCTGCAAGTAGTAGAAATTAGTGTACGAAAAAATTTTTTAAAAAAATTGTTTTTGTAATAATTATTGCCAATCAAAGTTTTCAATAACCTTTTTTTCAAAATGCTATAAGTTTTGAACTGCTTGACTGATCGTGACGAAATTTTAATTTCTGTAGATAATAAGTTGAACTTATGTATTAAAAAAAAAAACGTTGCAAAAATTTTGCATTTTTGTTGTTAATTAGCAATTTTTTCATCAACAATTGAGTTTTAATGATGTGCTCCGCCTCGAAAAAATCTGAAAAAAAATTACAGAGATACATTGAACTCTTCCAAATTATAATTCGTCAAAAAAATCATTTCAGACATGTCGTTTTCACGTATTCTGACTCACTTCTCAAAACAAAAACATTATCAAAATTTATCCATTACACAAAAAATAATTAAAACAAGAATTAAAAAAAAAATAATATATAAATAAATTGATAAATAAAAAGTATAAAGTCATGTAATTCTCGTATAAATATTCTAGACTTTTAAGAACTATTTTGGCTATAGTAAGAATACATAGTTATGCAATTCACAGTTCATAGGGAAATTGTAATTTGACAAAATTACCATCTGTAAATCATACAACTGTGAGCTCAAAAATTTATTGTTTACAAATCATGTTTTTGTCCCTCTCTTTTCTCATACGATTCTCTCACCAAAATAGCAAAAATTTATTTTTTATATACGATTCTCTCACCAACATTGAAAAGGAATGCAACTTTCAAAATAGATGCTTAAAAACATGTGCAAATTTATCGAAACAATAACAACACAAGTTACCACATCGTAAAATATTGTAAAATTAGAACTTTTTAATTTTACCAGCCAATTTACAGATATCAATTAATGATATCAAAGTTCCAAAATCACCCATAGAACACTTGCTGGCTTAAAAGTTTCAAGCATCAAATCAAAATCAAAAGTTGGTGAAACAAAGTACAAAACTTTTTATTTATTTTTGGATTAATTTTTTTTACAAAAAAACGAAAAAATTCGTTACGAATTGAAATTCAATTTGCAATTCTAAAATGCTACAAATTGTTTTGCAACAACTGGAAAATAAAACCGGCTTTAATTAAAATAAAACTTTCCACATTTGTAACTTGAAAAAAAAATTTATAATAGCACTTGCAATCAGCATTGTTGCAGCGAGTGCAGTTTAAAAACTACTTACAACTTCCACAACACAAACACAACTGTACTTTCATTGCAACAAAAAACAAACAGAGAAATACTAAAAACAATGACTGAATGACTATCGAGTGAATAAAGAGTTTTACTTCACTTCATCACCATTACGTCAACAATTGCAAAAACAAAATATTACTGGAGCTCTGGACGGAGTTGCTGAAAGATATAAGAATTAAAAAAACGAAAAAACTAGACAAAAAACTATGTCGAAAATATATATGTATGTATATACGTATGAGTTCCATGATCCTTTACCAGGGTGATTCCCATTAAAAGGATTAAAGATACATATGCAAGCCTTAATATTAAACGTATGGCCAACAATACCGAAAACAATTGTTTGTTTTAATTTTAAATCGATTGTATCGCTTCCATGGAAAGCATTTATATGAAAAATCACTTCCAAGCTTTTTTGCTTAAAATCGATCAAGATATGAGGCGTTCAGTTGCAAAACCGGCCAAGTCCAAAAAATTCAAGTTTTGAGATATTCTCATATATCAAAATCTAAACCATGCCTTATCTTTCTATGTACTATGTTTTTAGATTAAAAAACAATTTTCGACAGAAATATTACATTTTTTGCATTCATTTTTGGTGCATAGATTTCAAAACCGGCCAAGTCCATGAACTTGCTTTCAAAACCGGTTCAACGCCTTGAAATCAAAACCGGCCAAGTCCAGTACATTGATATCAAAACCCGTCAAGTTCACTTTTTTCAAACAAAATTTGTTGATTACCATGCCAAAACCAGCCATGTCCATATTCAATGTATCATAACCCGCCAAGTCCAATTTTTTTTTTTTTTTCAAAAACATAGGCAGGCGAAACTCGAAAAGTCTGATCTGACGTGTTTTGAGTAAGAAATTTAACATACTTAGATGAAGATAAACGTTTTTCGTTTTTTCGTTGCTTCCGAGGAACTGTTCAGTTATTCCTCATGTTCAGCTCAGTGATTTGATGCAGCAATGGAAATATTCGATAGCACAGGTATGGAAATTCCTAACACGAGTTTTGTCTCCAACACATGCTATTAGAAGTATAATAAAATTTTGACAAGCTTCAAAAATTTTTTGACTGGTCCAGGAGAGGGAAAATATTCAAAATAAATTGAAAAAATCTTCCAAATAAAATAAGAACATATCTAAACCCTAACTGATTAGCATAATATGAGACTTCTGGTTAAAATCATAAGAGAATCTTAGTCAAATGAATTGCTATCACAAAAACTAATGAAAAATTGTGCCAATTTCGGTGGTTCTCGAAGATCATAAGAGGAGATCCTGCTTATCGAAATATGTATTTGAAGCACTTTATCTTTAGTTTTACAATCTTACGGGCGTGCGTGATTACAAGAGAACTCAAGGACCTACTGACTACATTTAAAGTTTTGTTTTTATTCAGCATTGTATTTTCATCCATTTGAACTAAAAAGATTTAAAAAAAAGTATTTATTGATTTTACTTTCAAACCAGTGATAGCATTTTCAGTACATTTGCACTATTTCTAAAAATTAGCATTTTTTTTTAGTAAATTTACGCGAAATATGCCTGGAGTAAATTTTACTGACCTTTTTTTTATAGTAAAAAACTTGGATTTTGCTAAGCTTTAGTATTTTTTCCTGTTCATGCCGGAAAAGTATATTCGGCTTCTAAAAGGTAAATTTCAAGACACCATTCTTTTAGCTTTTTCCTATGTTTTCTTAGTTCACCCAGAAGGAAATTATATGAAAATTAAAAAAGCTTTGACTTAAACAACGCATATAAACATGGGACAATTATCATGGAAGCAGACATGCTAAGTGTGGCAGTAGATTTTCTCAAACGAAACAATTCTGTGCACAGTTAAATAGTGGTATAAAATTAATGAAAGCTATCAGGCCTGTCGCGAAAAACGGTACGTTTTCATTTCGAAAACTTTTTGAATCAATTTGTCTTCGAAGTCAAATTCAAGTGGATTTGCAGTATTTTTGATGTAGTTTACGTTTCAATGTATAAGTGAAAACTTTTTGTATTGAATCAGCTGATCATATTAAGGATCAAAAAAAAAGAAGTGCAGCAAAATAATTTGTATTCAAAATGAGTATTGCATTCACCGCTGCAATTGCAATGCAATTAAATAAGGAAAAAAAGGATATCAATATCAAAAGACGTTGTTTAAGGGATTATTCAGATCCACTAAGTTGCTCTGATACATCGTGAGTATGTGAACAAATAGATGGAATTAGTATTTAACTGATAGATATTTTAGTTTCACCAACTATTACCGCATAAACAAAGATGCATTTAAAATGATCTTGGACGAAATTCACTTCAAAATTCTATTCAACATCGCTTTAACAAAATGCACACAAAGGCAAGAAACATTGTTGAACGCACTATTGGAGTGTTAAAAAGCCGCTTTAGATGTCTGCAGAGCCAATTAACCTATGAACCGACAAAAGTAATTAAAATTATTAATGTTTGCAGCGCGCTACACAACATTTCGATTCACTTTAAAGTCCCATTTGAGGAACCAGCTGAATCAGATTCATTTTTTCCAAATATTTCTCATGAAGAAATTAACGTTAGCAGTCTTTTGAGTGAAGCTACGAGGGTAAGAGATGCTCTAGCAAACGGAATATAAAAACGAATGTTGAATTTGTTATTTATATTTAGGTTTAAATAAATAAAACAAACATGCATTAAAAAATAAAAAAACAATTCATTTTCGTTCTTAAAACTAAAGTATAAAAGTTATGAACAAAAACAATTCACATACAATTCTGCGGCCAATTCACTCCAACGAGCTTCCATCGTCACACGATCTCCCTTGACAAAACCCCTCGCAAAGTCGGGATGGGTCTCCATGAATTTAATCAAAACTGCGTCCTGCGCTACGTTCTTGTGTTTACCCCTAATTTAGAATGTAAAATTATAATTATTTTAATGAAATAATCTAAAAAAATACTCACATCGCCGCTTTGCGCTTTTTTCCTTGTAAATAAAAATACAGATTAACAACAACGTTACAAAGATGCCACTTTATTTGAAAAAACTTTCATTCAATTATCTTAATTCGCATAAAATTTATTTCAGATGTATCTTGCAATTGAAACATACATATTATTATTGTATAATGTTTTAAATTTTATATTTTAATCGATTTTCAACACATTTATACTAAAAACTGCACTGAAATTAAAAAGATTTTCGTTAAAATAGGCTGGCAGCTTGTTTTCGAACTACTAAAACTTCACCAGAGATACCTTAATATAACGTCCCTGATTCCACACATTCAGCTTAACAGCTGATTTCGAAAATATAAAATTGACGACTTTTGCTTGCCTCAGAATAAAAAATGTGAACAGATAACAATTATTTGTTTTTACGATATATTTGATCTTTTCTTAAGAATCTTGTGAAATATTAGTGTTTTTAGACAGAAAATATTTCAAAGATTTTTTCTTGATCATTTTATTTGGAGTTAAATCCTTTGATAATAAAATATAACATAAACGTCTAACAAAAGTTCGACAATCGACTACAACTTTTTAAAACGGTTCAAATCTACCTCGATTTCACTTTGTCGTATAAGTGAAATTCGCGACAGGCATGTATATAAATTAGTCGCTCATTAAATGGTTTAGCCGTGTTTGCATGGTGAATGTGCCTCCCATAGGAACCTTTATTAATACATATACCAACATGTAGGGTATGTGACTGGTAATTTATACAGTAGTACATAAAAAGATAAATAGTAAAATTGTTAGATACGGACTTTTCTTTGAACTCGTATATTTTCTTAACTACTAAAGCTAGGAAAATTAAATTAAATTGGGGTGTTAGGAAACATTCTAGAGCTTATAAAAATATTTATTTGATAATTTTATCCGTTATATACGAGCATTAAAATTGTCAATGAAAATTTCATTTTATTTTTTGATGGACTTGCTTTTGAGTTACCACTTTAAAAAATATCAAATGTTGTTCTATATGTCCTTTTGTAGTGTGCCAAGTTTCATCAAAATCGGAAGGGTGCAACATAAAAAAAAAATTAATATATTCAAGTAGGCGTTACGATTACCCATATATGTGCATAGAGCAGTGATCGGCAGAGCGCAAATATCAAATCTGTGGCATCAAAACAGAACCGCTTATGTCAAAAATCGATGTTTTGAGATATTTGCGATTTTCTGTAAAATGATTTTTGCTTGGTTTTAATGAATTTTTTTTGAGCCCAGGGGCAGTAAATAGAATATTTAAAACATGGAAAGATAAATTTCAAAAATATGTCAAATTATATACAAAATTTAATTGTGAGGATGATAGATTCTTAAGTAAACTTAAGATATTTTGTTGAAATGGAACTATAGATTTTGGCTATTGTAAGTAGATATAAGCTTCTCTGCTAAAATTGAAATGTCACAACCACTGTAGATAAGATGTTTTTTATGCATTTTATGGTTATTCACATAACATATTTCAGTTTATTAAAATAAAATAATACACATTACATATTTCAGTTTATTAAAATACAAAATAAAATAATACAACTTGAAAGTTTCAAAATAACGAAAAAAAAAAATAAATGAATGTTTGTATATATTTGTTATTCGACAATTTTCGATATCAGTTTCAGTTAAATCTGAATGGTAGTCTAACATATATACCGTTGTCAAATTAATATAAAAGTTTTTATGAATTTCAATTACTAGTGGCAACATTTCTATTAAGTCCTTCTTCTTTTTAGAGATTATTTTTATGGGCAATTCATAGCAAATCTTCAAATCAATTAATTGTACACAGTTTGTACCTCGTTTTTTTATATTTATTAATTTGAAAGGTTTGTCTTCATTTAATGAATATTTATACCAAACTGTTCCATATTCCTTGATAAATCTTAGCCATTTAATACTGTGCCAATTGTATTTTTGACCGTTGTCATCAAATTTTCGCCAAGAAAACAACTCTTTTGCTGCATTTCGTTTACAACAAATGTTTTCTTACCTCCTACTGTTCTTATAAATTGGTACCAGTCCCGAGGATGGTGAATTTTTATGGTAGTGCTTTTCTTTTTCTTTTCTATTAAAGCGTAATCACTATCACATTCCATATGAGTGTGACCAGGAACCATAAATTTGTGATCAATAATGCTAACATTATTTTTAAATTGAATAAATACTGCGAACAAAGTTGCGACGAAGGAGTTTTTTTCTGGCCAGGACAGCAATCACTATAGAAAATGACATGCTGGACATTGGATTCTAAGTTTTATAAATGACTAAATACACATGAAGCCATTTCGTTCGCTCCTCGTTTTGTTAAAGCTTCATGCCACATATAGCATACTGGTTGATTAGAACTACAGTGATGAACAGTCAGATTAAAGGTGCAGAGTGGTCTTTTGTAGAATGATAACGAAGTTCGCAAAAATGGTGTAGGAAGGCACTGCTGCAGATCAAAACAAAACACTTTTATTGAAGCATTAGTAACAGTTTTTCTTCATCAATCTGCTTGGACTCATATGCACTTTTTGCTTCATTGTGATGCTCAGTCTGTTCAAGTTGTAAGCTTTCAAGGTCTCCCCCTGTCGCGACTTCTATTTTTGCCTTAATCAAATCACATAAATAAAAATTGTTCACCAACTGAACAGCCAAACACAACTTATGTCCGTCGTGTCGTGCACACGATAAACGTAACTCATGTGTATATAAGATAACGTTATATTAGCCCTATTCACGATCCGGTGCATATGGTCTTGCAAAAGAGCATATGCAAAATATTATTGCAAAGTTTGTAATCGCAACAACAAAATATACACATTTGCAAATGCTTCAGTCCAAAACTTTAAGAAAAATAGTTGATGCTCCTTGGTTTGTGACCAATTAAACGCTGCACTATGACCTAGATTTACCACTCGTTAAAAAAGAAATTACTAAGTATAGTGAAAAATATCTGAATCGGCTTAGTAATCACTCAAACCTGGCGGCTCTTTGTTTACTTGATGACACTTTTGAGGCTAATAGATTAAAACGGCACCATGTGCTGGATCTCCCATTCAGAAAATAAGTATATCTGATGTAAATATTTAAATAGTTATATAATAGTTAGAGATTAAGTAGATAAAAATACAATGTTTATATCCAGGTTGAAATAATAGCCTGAAATCTTTTTGTATATTTAATTATGTACATATATATATATGTATGCATATGTAGATATACTTATTGAAGTTTATCTATGTCTGTTATATTAAATTTAAGTAGTTATATCATTTGCTGAATGTATAACTTAAGACAGATTGCAAATAAATAATCAATTTAAAAAAAAAATTTGCAAATGCTACGGTGTTGCAAAAATGCTACAGTCAAACCCTATAGCATTTGTAGCAAATGCAAATGTTGTTACTCTCTTTGCCCATACGATTTTCTCAGCAAAAATTTATTGTTTCTCTCAATTCTCTCACCATCATTATGCTATGAAACAATCGCTCACAATTCGTTGCTAAGTTTTGCAATTGCATAGTTTTGCAATGTCATTTGCACCGGATCGTGAATTGGGCTATTCTAACGTCGTTTTGTTAAAGTATTTTAAGTAGGCGTAAGATGTGAAATATTTTTCAATGCAATTACTTTAACTGCAGTATAAGAGCTTATGTTTACTTATGAGAAAATCGAATTGATATTTTACATAAGAGCTTATTTAAACATAAGTTTTTGATTTATTTACAGTTAAATATAATTTTATTGAGATATTTTTAGCTTAAGTCATTTTAAATTTTTTATTTAAAAAACATGAAACAGTTAAACATACAACCAAAAACTAACTTGACTTAAGCTGTTTTGACAAATGCACTATTGCTTAAAAAAAAACTTAGGTTAAAAAGTAAAGTCTTATTAGCATGCTTATATACGAAATATTTGAAAACGGATTAGATAGAAACACGCGTTTTGAAAAGGAGAATAATAGTAGCGTAAAATTTCAATTTCCACTTAAATCGACTTAAGTAGTTATATTTTGTTGCCACAGAAATATTTTCTTAAGTTCAAAAGAGAGGGAAATGACAAAGTTTCAAGCACTGAAAAAAATGCTTCCTCGTTTTGCTGTTTACGCTACATGTGATTTCGAAAATAATGTTCGGCGAAAAAAATATTTATTTTGCCATTTCATTTCCAACATTTTTGTAGTGCATTAACGAAATAACCAATTTCTCGCTTAAGCTCTTCGTTCGCTCGCGAGCATATGGGATGCCGAACTCTGGTTTAGAGTTATGAAAAATTATCTAAGTGTGCGTCCACAGTGCGCGCTCAAAGCGGAGCAGAGCGCAAAGCTGATTTTTCATGCGAGAAACGGAATTTTGGGTGGCCACAGTGAATGCGAGAATCGGCGCTGAAATTCTGCTTGTCGTTTCTATTTTCATGTTCGTATTTGCTGTGCGTATTTAATTCATTCATTCATTTGTGTTTATTGAAGTAAAAAGCAATGGATTCGTCTGATGAAGAGTATTTTGTTTCTCCGATTGTCATGGACTATTTTTAAACTTTTTAAATTATAAACGTAAAATGGAACGAATTTGGTGATTTTCATCATTTATATGAAGATTTGAGGAAATACCCAGAAAAATTTTTTGAATATACCCGAATGAGCATCGAAACTTTTAACTACATTCTCAAAAAAATTTCGCAACATATTGATAAAAAATGGACCAATTTCATAAAAATACCCATAACTCCTTGTGAACGACTAATTGTTACTTTCTACTTGTACATTCATTTCTGTTAAAATTGACTTCCATAAGTTTTCTACAAAATTTCTGTTATGATAACATTTTTTTTTTGTCCCATAGAGCAAAATCAGAAAAAATTTTACTAATCAATAATTCACAGTCCATTTTATTTTTTTATTTACGAATAATGAAAAACAATAACGACGAACAAAACACAAATTCACTTGGAAAAAGCAACTACACATAACATCAACACCTGTAATGCGAGTCGGCGCTGAAAAACACTCCAAAACTGTTTTCTCGCATTCAATCCGCTTTGCGCTCGGCTCGGCTCGGCTTTCACTGTGGCCACCATGCGCTATTTCGTATGAAATTGTATGCAGCCAGTTTTCTCGCATTGATCAGCTTTGCGCTCGGCTCCGCTTTGAGCGCGCACTGTGGACGCACACTAAGAGACTTTTTGAGTGACAGCAAAAAGTCATTTAATTCTACGTACATTAGAGCAGTTCAGAAAAAAACTTTTTGTTTTTTTTCACGATGTGTAAGCGGATTACAATAGCCTTATATGTCTAGACCAGAGATGGGCACGTAGTGGCTCTATCCGCCCTCATTGCCCTCACCGTTATTCGACGCACAAGCAAGCGAAAAAAATTCGCAGAATTTCAACGCTATCGAGGCACAGCATTGACTTGAATTCAAATGAAAACAAAGCACAAAAGTATAAGCGACGGCGCCGCATTGTGTCTTGACCAGAGCTGGGCACCACTACACGCGTGCAGAAAGAGAATAACTTCATATACGTATATAAAGCAGAGAGCGTAAAAATTAAATCAGTTTGCTTTGAAATGCGAACAAAGCACAACTACACATGAATTGAAGAACATTGAAGAGAGTGGTGCCCAGCTCTGGTCTTGACGAATGTAGCAATTGTTTTTGTTTGTAGTGCAATTTGGTTTTTTTTTTTGTGCTGTTGCCGAATTTGGAAATGACAGCAAAAAGACTCTAAAATTTTGTTTTTTGTTGCTTGATGTTGTTGCTTAGCCCTTTTGTGAGATTTCGATGCCCACCACTGGGTTAGACATAGCCCATTACTAGGGTTAAGATTAATATTGAAAAATGGATTAGCGCCTCTCTTTCAAAACCAAGATATCTGCATTTTTCTAAATTAACAGACCTGATTTTTTTCGAATCGGAGTCGACAAATTTGCATATTGAGGTGATTCAAAACTTTTTTTTATTTCAAACAGTTACCATCAATCGGGGAATTCGAATGCGTGATTAGTTTTTCTTCTTCTTTTTTTCTTACAAAAAACTCAAAAATATAAAATAATGCTCGTATGCAATGGATAAAATTATCAAATAAAAATTTTTATAAGCTCTAGAATGCTTCCTAACACCCCAATTTAATTTAATTTTCCTAGCTTTAGTAGTTAAGAAAATAAACGAGTTCAAAGAAAAGTTTATATCAGACAATTTTTTCTATTTATCTTTAGGACGCGAAATCATATATGAGAAATATATACTTAAGTATATAGATTACCAGTCGCATACCCTACACGTTGGTAGATATAACAATATAGGTTCCTATTGGAGGCACATTCACAATGCAAACATGGCTAGACCCTTTTTTGATTTCTTTTAAACTGATTATAAGTCAAACTTGACTATTAATAATGTCACTTTACAAATTAAAACTCTAAAAAATTCCAACGTCAAAATATGTTACAAACAACACCCAATAACAGTACCACACTATGTGTGTACAGTGAAATTCCCCATGACCCGACACCCACGGTCGCAGTATTTTTGTCCGGCTATCGGAATGTTTTTTATATGGAAAAGTTAGTGAGTGTCGCTGAAATATGATGAAATATGTCCGGTTATGGGAGCTGTCCGGTTATGGGGGCTGTCCGTAATGGGGAATTTCACTGTAGTAGTGCTCACAACTCTATCCACAGCTCCAACTTCTTTTTACAAAGCGATGGTCGTCTTGTAGGCAGTTTGCCTATATCTCTATATACAATGTTGTTATATAATATAGTTATTTTGTCTACATTGTCGCTAGATATACAAAGTTAGCTGATAGCAACCATCATAACTACATGTCTACATGCACAGTATGCAAAAAATTGAAAAAAAAAAATCGGAATGGAGCTTAAATTTAATTTTGGCGATAGTGAAGCAATTTATATTTATATCGACATAAACGAAAACGGGGGTCATTTAAAAGACATTATTTTTCATACATAGTGTAAAAAAATTTCCATTTTGTACATTTTACTATCCAAAAAAAAAATAAAATAAATATATAATCGAAAAAGTTATTAAATTTTTAAACCCCATGGTGACTTTTGGCCCACGCTGTACGTTAGCCTGGAACGCAGCACGCACGGGTCCAAATGCTGGAACAGATAATTTTCTGTAATGTAATTTTACTTAGAGTTTTAATTTACAAAATGATTTGAATAACACATCTTAATTCGACTGAGATTTGAACCTTCTTCGTTTCTAGAATAATTTGAATGCGGCTAGCTCGGCTACAGAATGCATTAGCTAGCTCGGCTACAGAATGTTAATTTGATGAATTAGACAAAATCGAACAGTTAAATTTATATCGGGAAATAGATGAAAATAAAAACAAGTCGCATTATTGAAACGCATCATACGATAAGTTACTTTTCATCGATGAACTTACGGAGTACTCTGCTCATTCGCCACTGGGATATATTCTTGACTCACTCTTATGCACATACTTTCTATTGTGAACATTCAATTTCATTGCTGACGGATGTACGATACAATAAGTCTTGACATCAGCCAAAATTGAGCAGGATTAGTGTGACCACGCACCTTACTGTTACTGTTCAAAATTTAAAAAAAAGGTGTCCCATCAATATTACGTCACTACCTATTAAAAAAAATTGTACATCAGAAAATTTGATCTTATCGGACACCCTATTGTACAGTACCAAGTCTCATTCATGTGCGCCAAAGAGTTGTGACATGATGAATTTGATTTTTGTCTTATATGCTGGAATTTTTAAGCAAACTATGCTAAGAACATTCCACAGACCATACGAAACATTACGAAAAAAATAATAATCCGTTTATCAGTTCGAGAGCTTACATAAGTATATGCGACAAACGATCGGCATTTCATTTTTGTTAAAGTAGATCATTATGTATTTCGACATTTTATAAAAATATTTTTATAAAAATATCCTATATAATTTGTTTGAGAGATCCCTCACCCCCGGACGGGTGTCCTAGTTGTGAGAAGGCGGGTCTCTCCTAGACTTAAAACTTGGAATGTGTGCGTAGGGTTTGGGTCCCACCACACATTATCATCATTTCCAATGAAAACCAAATCAGCCTCTGATAATAGCCCCCACTACGATGACGACCACTGCAAACGAAAAACGGACAATGATTTACGGATATGCACCTGGAATGTCCGGACCCTCCATAGGGAAGGTGCAACTATCCAACTGGCGGAAGCCCTCGTAAAAATAAAGGCTGACATCACCGCCATCCAGGAGATGCGATGGAAAGGACAAGGCTGCTCTAAACGGACGAACTGTGATATCTACTACAGCGGCCATGCGGAGAGGCGCGAATTTGGTTGCGGATTCGTTGTAAGTCGAAAATTACGCCACCTAGTTTCCCGGTTCACGCCAATAAACGAAAGGCTGGCTACGATCCGTATCAAGGCAAAATTCTTCAACATAAGCCTAATTTGCGCGCACGCCCCGACGGAGGAAAAGGACGATGCCACCAAGGATGATTTCTACGCGAGCCTAGAGGACGTGTATGACCGTTGTCCGACCCACGATGTAAAAATAGTCCTCGGCGATTTTAACGCGAAGGTCGGAAGAGAAGGCATCTTTGGCGCTACAGTCGGTCAGTTCAGTCTCCACGAGACCACTTCAAACAACGGTCTGAGACTGATCGACTTCACCGCGGCGCGAAACATGGTAGTTAGTAGTACCAGATTTCAACACCTCGACATTCACAAGGCCACCTGGCTATCCCCGGATCAAAAAACGAAAAACCAAATTGATCATGTTGTGATCGACGGAAGGCACGCTTTAAACATTCTGGATGTGCGTACATTTCGGGGGGTCAACATTGACTCCGACCACTATCTTGTTGCAGCTAAGATCCGCATGCGGCTATGCAATGCGAAGAATGTACGCACGGGCATGCAACGAAAGCTGGACGTCGCCAAGCTGCAATCACAACGGACTGCCGAGGCGTACTCCGCTCAACTCTCGGTTAAGCTCAACCAACCAACCTCTGGAACCGACGACGCCGGTGGACTTTGGACACACATCTCCCACTCCATGCGTGCTGCTGCCGAGGAAGTCATTGGTTTTCGACGCCCACAACCTCGAAACCAATGGTATGACCAGGAGTGTCGCGATGCGACTGCTGAAAAAAACGCCGCATACAAGAAGACGCTGCAGTCAGCCGCAACGCGAGCCGTGCGAGAAAACCACCGCGAAAAGAGGAAGGAAGAGAGGCGCATTTTTAGACGTAAAAGAAGGGAGCAGGAGAAGCGTGAGCGTGAGGAACTTGAGGTGTACCAGGGCAAGAAGGATGCACGAAAATTCTATCAACAAGTTAAGCGTCTAACTCAAGGTTTCAAGCCCGGAGCATCCACTTGTAGAGACGAAAATGGAAATCTGGTTACAGATACACAGAGTGTACTGAGGTTATGGAGGCAGCATTTCTCCAACTTGCTTACGGGCGATGATCCCACCAATTCCGCCCAGAGAGAATGCAGTACGATACCACCAATCGATGATAATGCAGTGGAAGTACCATCACCTAGCCATGAAGAGGTTCGAGTTGCTATCCAGCGACTCAAAAACAACAAAGCAGCGGGTGCTGACGGCCTGCCAGCTGAGTTGTTTAAAGCTGGTGGCGATGAATTGATAAGGTGCATGCATCAACTCATCAGCAAAATATGGCTAGCGGAAAGCATGCCCGACGATTGGAATCTCAGCGTGCTTTGGTCCTGTAATAAAGAAAGGAGACCCGACAATCTGCGCCAACTACAGGGGTATCAGTCTTATTTCCTTCGCATATAAGATCCTCTCGAGCGTATTGTGTGAAAGATTGAAGCCGTATACAGAAACGCTGATCGGATCCTATCAGTGTGGCTTTAGACCTGGTAAGTCCACCATAGACCAGATTTTTACACTACGCCAAATCCTGGAGAAAACCCATGAATATCAAATCGACACTCACCATCTCTTCGTCGATTATAAAGCTGCGTTCGATAGCCCAGTGCGGGATGGCCTATACGCAACAATGTCTGAGTTCGGTATACCTGCAAAGTTGATAAGGCTCTGCAGGATGACGTTGAGCAATACGTTTAGCTCCGTCAAGGTAGGGAATGACCTCTCCGGAACTTTTAATACCGAGCGAGGTTTCAGACAAGGCGACCCGCTCTCGTGCGATCTCTTCAATTTCATTATGGAGGGGATCGTACGAAAAGCCGGTGTGCATCATAATGGCACCATTTTCTTCAAAGGTGTTCAGCTCCTTGCGTACGCTGATGATATTGATATTATCGGTCGGAGTAAGAGTGATGTTACTGCTGCTTTCACTGCTATTGAAAAGGAATCAGCCAAAGTGGGTTTGACGGTAAACGAGGGCAAGACGAAATACATGATGTCTACTAACAACAGCAAGAGAGTGCGGGATCCAGACTCTCATGTTACAGCGGGCAACTGTAAATTAGAAGTTGTCAAGGAATTCATCTACCTTGGCATTGCCGTAACCAGCAACAATGATGTCAGTCTGGAGATTAAGCGGAGAATAACAATTGCTTATAGGTGCTACTACGGTCTCAGTAAGCAATTACGTTGCAGAGCTCTCTCTCGATCGACAAAGCTAACACTCTACAAGACGCTCATTCTACCTGTGCTTCTTTATGGCGCTGAGGCATGGGTGGTTTCGACAACAGACGCAGCCGCTCTTGGGGTGTTCGAGAGGAAAGTTCTCCGCAAAATCTTTGGTCCTGTTCGAGTTGGCGACGACTATCGCATTCGAATGAACCACGAGCTGTATGAGCTCTACGCCGACATTGACATAGTTAAGCGTATAACAATACAGCGACTACGCTGGCTGGGTCATGTCCATCGTATGGATAAAGAAGCTCCAGCGAAAAAGGTATTCGAAGGGAAGGTCCTCGGTCAACGACGAAGAGGGAGACCATGCCTCCGGTGGATAGACCAAGCTGAGGAAGCCCTAACCGCGCTTGGCATTAACGATTGGTGAAGGCGCGCGCAAAACATAGGCGCCTGGCGAGAGCTAATGAGGTCGGCCGTAACCTGACAACGGGTTGTTATGGCCATCTAAGTAAGTAAGTAATATAATTTGTTTATAAAAATAACTCTACTCCTAGCAAGTCATCTTCAATATGAATTTTGTAAAGTTCTTCAGACTTAAATTTTCTTATCATGTTTTGCATTGAATCAAATTTTATGCAACAGTCTTTTTAAAAAGTGTGTCTTATAATCTACTAAAGCCAATCCCCTTAAACTGTTTTTAACAACATTCATCATTAAAAAAAGCCCTCTAAACGCTACAGACTTCAAATTTATATGGCAGATCTGCTTAATATAGGAATTCATGGTCGCCAGCAGCATTTTTAAGCAAACATACTTCATCTCAAATGCAATTGATTTAAAACAATGTCAACCCTTTCAGGACCAAAAGCTCCTTAACTCCTTTCAAATTTGCAACATTATCTTTGTCGATTGATAATTCTTTGGTAACGCTCAGAATTAATTATTTCAAATTATTTTCCCCAAAATTGCGAAAAAAAACGTCCCCAATCTGAGAACCCTGTACTGTAATTCAAATTTCTTGCTCAATGTGGAGCTCTTATACATTCAGCGGTTTACTTTCTGCATTTTCTTTACCAATTGATGTTTCAACATCGCCAGATGCCAGAAGTTCTCAGTTTGGTGCCAATTTTGCGACCTTAACTGCTGTCTGATGACGGGTTAAATCTGCAGCCAAATTTAATTGCAATGAGGAGTCGTTTTCAGCAAAACTCAACCAGACTAACACATTTAAGTAAGTGACAATAGAAGCAAGAAAAATTCAAAGATATTAACAAATGTATGTCAGTGCCGAGGTGACTCGATTGAATCCAGCGTCTGCACTGGTTCCAGTTTTTGGCTAGACATCAAAACTTGTCCATATTCTCTAAAAGGCTCGTAATTTGCTGCTTTGAAGCGGGGATGCTTTTTTGTGGGGTGCTTATATGTAAGTGAGGATTACTGTTTCCAGAATCGTGCTGATGATTTGAGCTCAATTATTGGTGAATATTCTCTATGAAACTTCACTACTAAATATTAGCTTGATGTGCTCTCAAATGTATTTAAGAACCACCCTAACGCTTCACTTATACCACAACTCGTTTCAAAAACTGACTGCAACAAAAATGTAACTGTCCGTCCATTAGTCTGTTTGTTAGTCAGGCATTCCATCAGACCGCGTGCCATTCATTCATTCAACCATCAGTAAGTGAGGCAAAAGGATGCAAAGATTCAAGGCACCCATTGAGGAGTCCTTGCTTGTTGTACCCTTTGTTGTGGAAGCAACAATTGTTAATGTGTTGTGTGTGTATTATTTAGCGCGCACGTTGAGCTTCATTTCAACGCTTTTTACAGATGAGTCTTCTTATGCTGTTGCATCGTTTTCTTTTTCCCGAATCCCAGTCTATTGCTATGCTTGCTTACTTTCAGTTTTTATCCTGTGTTTAAAATATGTACTGTATGAAAATTCTCTGATATAAATTTTACAAAATAGTCGTTTACTTAAATTTTCTAAATTTCAGACTGAATTTAATACCAAATGTGCTGAACAAAAAAAAAAAAAAAAAACAGATTTATTGTTTCATAAGGCCACGACGAAATATATGTTTTACTATGCGTTTTCCTCTAAACGCCAAAGTTACTCGAAAACTGTGTAAACTGAGAACATTTTCGAGCCTCAAAAAATGAGTATGGAGCAAAGTTTACGCACGAAAAATGGGAAAGTGAATCAGCGTTGGAATTTTAAGTAGAATTACTGTGGCTAGCGAAGCCGGTGTTGGATATATTATATTTAGCTTCACTAGTCGCAGTAAATAGGATACTTAGATGGCCTTCGGCTGCGGTTCAGGACTTACAACCTACAGTATGTTCATCACAGGCTCCGCGACGGCGTTTGGCCGGGAGTCAGTCTATTTTTTTTTTGTGTTTTGGGCAATATGTCCTATTATTTATTTTTTTTTTCCATAATTTTGTGCAATATGTTTATCGATGGGAGTAATGAAATTACTTACTTTGGGCATTGTGACAAACCCATATTGGCATAACAACCAAAAATTTCATAACGAATAAAGTTTAAATCGAAATTGTCACAATGCTCAAATAATTCCGCAACTACAAATTATGTGGAAAAAGTTTGGGCTTAAGTTTGTCTTAGCCGCATATGGGCGTTCTGGTTATGATACAACACCGTTATTTGTTACAAATTTTTCTTTTCTAAGCGTATTAGTCCAAGAGCCGGCTGTAAAAAAGTCGAGTGAATAAGATTACAGGATGCATGCCAAATGATAGAACTCGACGAGTCTAAATAGAATATCTAGTGTTGCCTTGCCAAAGCCGGTCCCGATAGCCGAAAATGCCCGAATTTTAGCCAATTTTGTTGTTCTAATCAAAACTGTAGTACATAACAGCTCAAAATGTGTGCCAAATGATAGAACTCAAAAAGGCCTGAATATAATACCTGAGGTTGCATTGTTGTTATTTTAGTTTTAATTAGAATAACAAAATTGGCTAAAATTTGGCAAGGCAACCCTAGATATTGTATTTAGGCTCATTGAGCTTTGTCATTTGGCATACATCTTATCCTGAAATACACTCGACTTTTCTACAGCCAGCTCTCCGCCTATATTAAGTATACATATACAAAAATAATAAACAAGCTGGTGTCTCTTTTTATAAGGTATTTATTTTAATTAACTATTATAGTAAATGGATCTTATAACTTAAAGAGGGTGTAGGGTTTTGGCGCTGCATTTTTGGCATAAGTTTAAAAATTCATAGGATCTTTGAATTTGTTACGACCTTTTTTCTATAAGTCTTTAAATTTGCCTGGATCGATTTTCCACCAAAATTTTGGAAATTTTATGTTGCCTAAATTCTACCTCACAAAAATACAGGTTAATCAAAGAAGTTCGGAAAAATAAAAATAATCATTTTAGACCAATCTTTCCTCAACCCAAAAAAACTTTAAAAACCAAAACACCTCTTACTTGTCGCTTGGTAGGATTTTTTAAAATTCACTCTTTTTTTGGGTATTTAAATACCCAATAGTTTGGAATAAGTTAATAATGAAAATTATTGTAAGATACGAATTAATATTGAATAAGTAATAAATAAGTATTATAATATTAGTATAAGTAAAAAATAAGTATTATAATATAAGTATATAATAATAATAAGAATAAAGTAGTATACATATAATTCAATTCAATAAGTACAAAATTGTTAATATAATAATAAAGACCCTAGCTCGGTTTTTCGTTTTGAAGTTGAAAAATTCAAAAAAAATTGTAATGCAATTGAACGAGAAGTTGGAATTAATTAAAAAATATTGAATAGGGTTGAAAACCCGAAAAAAAAGCTAAAAAAAATTTGAAAGAAGTTGATTATATGTGAAAAATGTTGAAAAACGTTGAGAGAGGTTGAAGCAGGTGAAAAAGTTTGATAAACTCGATAGTATATATATTAAAGTATTGAAAAAGTTGAAGGAGATTGATAAGCTCGAAAAAAGTTGAAAGAGGTTGAAGAGCCGAAAACAGTTGAATGTGGTTGAAAAAGTCCAGAAAATATGGAACGAGTTGAAAAAAGTTGAAAAGGTTGGAAAATGTTGAAACAGTTGAAAGAGGTTGAATACCTCGAAAAAAGTTGAATAAGGTTGAAAAATTCGAAAAAATATGGAAAATGTTGAGAAAAGTTGAAAGAGGTTGAAAACTGTTGAAACAGTTGAAAGAGGTCGAAAAAGTTGAATGAGGTTGGAAAAGTCGAAAAAGTTTCGAAAATGTTGAGAAAAGTTGAAAGAGGTTGAACAATTTTGAAACAGTTGAAAGAAGTTGAAAAAGTTGAATGAGGTTGAAAAAGTCAAACAAATATTGAAAATGCTAAAAATATTTGAAAAAGGTATAAAATCGCGAAAAGAATTGAATGAAGTTGAAAATTCCGAAAAAATTTAGAAAATCGTTGAGAAAACTTGAAAGAGGTTGAAAAATAATGAAGCAGTTGATAGCCCACTAAATATAACACTTAACAATTTTTGCATGTAGGGGAGGTGCCACGCCCACTGATGCAATCCCATAGAAATCCATTTAGTTTCAAAGCTTATAGCAACCGACATCTCTGTACCAAATTTAAAAAATATTACTCTCATAGAACAATAAATGTAGCATATAACTGTTTTCACTTGTTTGGAAGGTGCCACGCCCACAGGTGCCGTTGCGCCCACTTTTGGATACAAGATACCCAATAGCCAGTATATTTAACATGGTTAATTTCATAAAGATTGCGTTTTTAGTTCTCTTATTATAACGTTTATAAATATTGTGGGCTGTGCCACGTCTTTTAACGAGTTTTGCCAGCATAGTGGCATAGCTTGTTATAATGACTGCACTCAGCGGTATTAACTTTAAAACTTTTATGAAAATCGTCTGTGCCGTTTTCGAGTAATATCGAATCAAAGTTTTCAATTATTGAAATATGCCACGCCCACTATTCCGATTCCGCCCACTTTTGATAGTATATAAGATATTTATGATCTGCATCCGTCTACCAAATTTCGTTGCAAAACCTTAAATAGTTTGCGAGCTATCACGTTATAAAAATCATAGTTTAGGGCTATGCCACGCCCCTGTGAGAAACTTGAAAAACTGAAAACCTAGTTCAATCTTAATTTTGTTTACACGATATCCCGAAGTTTTATCAAAATCGCTGCAGCCGTTTTCGAAATACAGGTCAGCCATATATAAATATATAAATGTATAAACATACAATTTTAGCTCGTTTAATAATAGTAGATTGATCTGCCTAAACAGGTACATTTTGAAAAACATTTAATTTCAATTGTAGAGATTGGAGTTTTGTGAAATTGATAAATCGAACTTATATCCAAACAGCTCTGGTTTGATGAATTGGTTACACGTGATGATACAACCGTATAGTGATAATTTTTAGTGGAAAATGACGTTAAACTGTTTGTGAGAGACATGGGATGATTAATTTTTCATATACATACGTGTTTGTATACGATATTCTGAATATCCATTCGATATAAATTTTTTTTTTGTGGGTTCAACTTTCGAATATGCGGCAGTAAGGATTCAAAAAGCATTCCTCTTCATCTCTTTGATTTTTTTTTTCGTAATTTTTTCTTTCTAGCAAAACCAATTTGCGTTTATCAATTGACAACAATTTTTCAGCATTAATTGTATATTTGCAACATTTTTTTTTCTAGAGGTTAAAAATCGGTTTCAAAAGTGTCATATATCGTCCTCAAATTTTCTACCAAATTTCTGTTATGATAATATTTATTTTTGGTTCCAGAGCGAGGACGAGAAAAAACTTTATTGAAAATAATTCAAAGTCCATTTTATTATTTTGTTCACGAACGAAAAACGAAACGGAAATTGACTTTAAAAAAGCAACTAAAAGCGAGTCGGCGCTGAAAAACATTTCAAAACTGTGTTTTCTCGCATTCAATCTGCTTTGCGCTCGGCTCCGCTTTGAGCGTGCACTGTGGACGCACACTTATTGCATTATGGTTTACAGCACAAACAAAATAAAGTAACATACATACATACATGAAAAGCTTATAATTTCTTTTATTGTTTTTGAGTGGGGTTTCTCGAAGTTTTTAATTTTTAATTTTTTCCGTTATGTTTTTGCTTTATTTAATTATTTTATCTAATTCCTTAGTTTGTTTTAGTTTTACTTTACTACTCTTTTAAAAAACAAATTTGTAATGTATATTTTGCTGTTCCTTTTTAGAGCGTTCAATTTCTTTTGCACCAACACATAATATATTATTTCACAGTAGAAACAATGAACAAAGTCCTGTGGCAAATATATGAAATTCTTCATCATCATCACCAACTGTGGCTGCAGCAAAAGAATTCTACCGCAGGACGTGCGCATATACTCATGTAAGCATATATTGATACGAAAACTCGGACAAACAACAATTGTTGTTCATATCCAATTTGTAAGCAGAATATTTTTTATGAATCAATATGGGAAAAGCAGAGAACGGTGTTGTGGGAGTGTAATAACCACCGATTGTTGTCATAAGGGTCACTTAACTTAAAAATTATTAATACTTTGACTTTTAAACAAAGTTTACATATGGGTAATTCCATGGTAACTCGCGTTACATCCAGTAAGTATTTTTGAGTTTAATAATGCCATAAATTTAAATTATTTAGGTTAACTAATTAAATTGGATTCTTTGTGAACACATAACATTTCTCATGTCCTATATTAGTCTAAAAATTCAGTTTTAACATAGTATTTATCCAGTAAAATAATAAATTGCGTTGGTAACTCGTGTTACCAGTTTTGGACAACATGTTCAGAGAGTAAATTTCATTTGAAAGTTTCTCCGAAATTTGTGAGTAGACTGCTTTATATTTGATATAAATAAATGAGCAATATATCAATAAGCTTACCACTATTAGAAACAGCGATAATGGATCGAAATTTTTAAATTAATTCAAGAATTATGTGGTAACTCGCGTTACAAAAGATTGGTAGCTCGTGTTACCAAATACTTTTATACCAATATAAGGAGCTTTTTCTAGCTGTAATACACAAGAATAAAAATAAAATCAAAGTTTAATAATAATAAGAAACTTTTTCAGTCTTTAATGTGCAAAAATTAAACAAAAATTTAAATTAAACAAAAATTGAATAATAAATCAAATAACTCTAGAATCCATAACTCGGGAATGCAGTGAATTATCATATAAGTACAGATAATGGTATATTATCCTCAGAACTATAAGTATCACTACTACATCCATACACATCTTCATAATATAAATGTTTTGGTAAGATATCCATGTTTACTTCTTTTGATGTTTTGGCCATTTGCAGTTTCTCATTTTGCCAGTAAATCAAATGGGTTTTGGATGTTCCGACGTTCATTACGTATTATTTCTTTCTTTTCTGCATCTGACAAACTTTCAATTTTTGCTCTCTTCTTTGCTCTACTCTTTCGGCAAGCTTCCCTATATGTCTTTTTGAAATCATCGTATTTTCCCTCGACTTTTCATTTTTTAGGTAGCCGAGAGCGGCATTTGGTCCTAAACCAAAAACCAAATTTCATTCTAAAGAAGATAAATAAAAATTATCAGAAACTCTTGTTAAATGATGAAAATGCGAGTTACCGGTAACTCGCGTTACAAAAAGTAGTTACATTTAATTTAGACTAGTAAGATCAAACGGAGGATGTTTTTACCGTTATTCGGTACAAATTGAAACACAAAAAGAGAATCTAAGTATTTGTTTGAATTAGACAACAAACACCTACAATACTAGAAAAAAATGTACTTATTGGTAACACGCGTTACAAAAAACAAGGGTATCTTTTTTCTTCATTTTTAAGCACTCAGCTTTCTCAAAACGAGTGTTGCGACGCATTGTTGATAACATGAATATATGTAATATTAGGTACATTTAACTAACTTACCAACTAAAACGAGAAACTCAAAACACAGAGATTTAAAAAATGATTTTTTTTTTTCAAAACTGAAAGCACGCGTACATACAGTAACTAGCTAGAACAGAAAAAATGACGAATTTTGTGGTCAAATCTTAAATTTGACACTTGGTGGCAAAACTACTATTATTGAACATTAATTTGGATATAGTTGAAGATTGAAAAACAATAAAAACATAATCCTATACCGTGTCCACATTTACATGGAAATACCCATATGTTCTATGGCTGTAAAGAGTCAGTGTTGCCTATTTGAGAAACTTTTAGGTTGTTCATTTTAGGAGGAACTATAAGCCTATCAATACTGAGCGGCCTATATGTAATGCCTCCAGTCCAAGACAAGCACTATTATAGCTTATATATTATATAGCTATAATAGCGGCTAAAAATCTTCTTCATTATAAATACATATACAGTACCGCTCAAATGCTTTGCAACTGAAATTAGTTTTAAAGAAATATCAAACTATTTCAGTGAAACAATAAATTTGAGTTTAATTTTATGTTACATGGGACATGAAAAAAAAATTCGTTACATAGAAAATTCGTTATATGGACTAAAACGCTGTTACGTTACATTCGTATGCAAATTTTGACATAAATTGTTCCTAGAACACATGAAATGGAGTGCTTTAAATATTTTTTATAGATGCATCTAAAGGTATGCTTCTCTAATACCATTTTGTATTAAATATAAAAATTTTTGTATGCCTTATCATTTAAGAGTTATGAACGTGTCAGCATGGACTGTTACGTTACATAATTTTGGAAGAAGATTTTCAAGTTGCCTTACATTATTGCAAAAGTCTGCTCTTTTGGTGGACTATTTTACAGGTGAAGCTTATAATTTTCAAGCTTTAGGATGAAAGTAATTAATTAAATTTTAATTACACAGAAAGCATTTTTATTGAGTTTTATAGAAGCAACTATGTTCGGACTGTTACGTTACACGAAAAGACTGTTACGATCAGAGCTTGAAATAAACTTTTATAAAAGTTTTTTTTTAGGTAAAAGTAAACTTTAAACTTTTATTTTTGTGAAATAAAAGTAAAAGTTTCCTTAAAACTTTTATATCCGAAAATAAAAGTAAAAGTTTTTTTTAACTTTTATTTCAAAAAGTCGAAAAAAACTTTTAAAAAAAACTTTTATTAATAAAAGTTTTTTTTAAAAGTTTTTTTTGACTTTTATTAATAAAAGTTTTTTTTAAAAGTTTTTTTTAACTTATATTTTTAACAGTCACATGCAAAGAGTTTTTTTTGACTTTTATTTTTCAAAATGCGAAAATAAAAGTTTTTTTTGTATGAAAGAATGAGGAAAAAACAAAAATAATATCTTGGATCACTAAGCAAAAAATTTCAAAGGAGAAAACTTAGGATTATTGATAGTAAAGTCCAAAGGAAAATACTTAAGATGTTTCTGAAAAGAAAGAAATTTATGATAATTATGCACTTATAATTTTTAGAAAAATTGTGCTTAACGCATCAATGGGAAAAGGCCGAAAATGGATTTTGGGAGTACAGGGGAGGTTCCTGACCCTCCAAAGAGGTGTTTTGGACCCATTTTTCGAAAAAAATTTTATTGCACGAATCGATGGGAAAAGGCCGAAAATGGATTTTGGAAGTGACAAGTGAGATCCCCGACCCTCCTAAATGGGATTTTTGGACCCATTTTTCGAAAAAAATTTTATTGCACGAATCGATGGGAAAAGGCCGAAAATGGATTTTTGAAGAGACAAGTGAGGTCCCCGACCCTCCTAAATGGGATTTTTGGACCCATTTTTCGATAAAAATTTTATTGCGCGAATCGATGGGAAAAGGCCGAAAATGGATTTTGGAAGTGACAAGTGAGGTCCCCGACCCTCCTAAATGGGATTTTTGGACCCATTTTTCGATAAAAATTTTATTGCGCGAATCGATGGGAAAAGGCCGAAAATGGATTTTGGAAGTGACAAGTGAGGTCCCCGACCATCCTAAAAGGGTTTTCGGACCCATTTTTCGAAAAAAATATTACTCGTGTTATAAAATTTTTTTTCGAAAATTGGGTCCAAAAAACCCATTAAGGAGAGTCGGGGACCTCACTTGTCACTTCCAAAATCCATTTTCGGCCTTTTCCCATCGATTCGTGCAATAAAATTTTTTTCGAAAAATTGGTCCAAAAATCCCATTTAGGAGGGTCGGGGACCTCACTTGTCACTTCAAAAATCCATTTTCGGCCTTTTCCCATCGATTCGTGCAATAAAATTTTTTTCGAAAAATGGGTCCAAAAATCCCAATTAGGAGGGTCGGGGATCTCACTTGTCACTTCCAAAATCCATTTTCGGCCTTTTCCCATTGATTCGTGCAATAAAATTTTTTTCAAAAAATGGGTCCAAAACACCTTTTTGGAGGGTCAGGAACCTCCCCTGTACTCCCAAAATCAATTTTCGGCCTTTTCCCATTGATGCGTTAAGCACAATTTTTCTAAATATTATAAGTGCATAATTGTCAGAAATTTCTTTCTTTTCAGAAACATCTTAAGTATTTTCCTTTGTACTTTATTATCAATAATCCTAAGTTTTCTCCTTTGAAATTTTTTGCTTAGTAATTCAAGATATTATTTTTGGATCTTCCTCGTTCTTTCATACAAAAAAAACTTTTATTTTCGCCTTTTGAAAAATAAAAGTCAAAAAAAACTCTTTGCATGTGACTGTTAAAAATATAAGTTAAAAAAAACTTTTAAAAAAAACTTTTATTAATAAAAGTCAAAAAAAACTTTTATAAAAAACTTTTATTAATAAAAGTTTTTTTTTAAAAGTTTTTCAGAAAAACTCTTATGAAAAAGTTTTTCATAAAAGTTTTTTGAAAAACTTTTATGTATAAACTTTTTGAAAAAGTTTTTTGGAAAAACTTTTATTCAATAAAAGTTTTTGAAGAAAGTTTATAAAAACTTTTATAACAAAAAAGTTTTAAGAAACTTTTATTTTGAAAACTTTTTGAATAAAAGTATAAAAGTTTCAAGGTCTGGTTACGATACCTTTGCGATCTACGTTTGTATAAAAACTGAAATTTAGCATTAAAATAGCTTTAATTGTTCAATTTCACAATATATCATTAATTCAAGGGTCTTACGATTAGACATTTAAGAAACTCCAGGTAATAGACATGGAATCCAAAAGAACCAACAAAGCTCTAATTATTCACTGAACTCATTAAAATTTATCAAAAATAATTTACAAAAAGTGGAGATCAAGTAAAAATTAAAAATCGTATTCTTGTTTCGAAGTGGTAAAAGTGATGATTGTTCCATCAATCACTTGAGCCGACGTTATATACTTTTTGCACTAGCGAAAATCGCAGGCGCGTTCAAAATGTAATTTATATCTTACGAATTACGTTCATTAACTTCTTCGTTGGCGATTCTTGATTCTGTACGATGAAATGCAGTAACAAAGTCTGAAGCATAGTTCACGACACATTTACGAGACAACACATGCTTCCCCACAATCATTTTGGTAGTTGCGTCTATACCATCGATACAACCTTTCCCGTGAAAAGTCGCAAATAGTCCTGGCCGCAAAATGTACATGTAGGGAATTATGTTTTCTTTTGTGAGCATTAAGTTGTCAGATACGAAAACCTTCGATTGAAATTTTTCGTTGTGATAGAAGACAGTAGTATGCGAAGTTAGCTGTTTTTGATACAAATGTGCACTTTGCACTTCGTCTTGTCCCTCGCAGACGAAATTTTCAGCAAAATCAATTTGCAGCAGTCCCTCCTCATTAAACTTATTATTTGATGCTCTCGGACGATCTAAAGGTTCACAGTTCGTTCTTTTAAATATTATCGATCAAAAAAGACTGTTAAGTTACAAATTGTTTTTGGCTCGGGACACACACATAAGTAAATGACCGCTAATTTCTAAATTTCTTTAGAAAATAGACTAAAAGTGATCGAAGAATATGAGGTTTTTCTCTTTTGTTAACGTGCTAGATTTTGCACCAAAAGACTTTTTGGGATTTAAGACTGTTACGTTACATCAAAAAATGCGGTCGTATTCTTTTTTACTCAAAATGCTGATAACATTTTTTTTCCTTCAAAAATTTTATTTAGTTACTTTCACTATACCTAAGTTATTCTATCTCAGAGAACCGGATAGCACGTATAAAATAACATATATTGAATACAACGTACCTTTTTGATTCGTGTTGTATTTTTGTTCATTTTTATTCATAAAGAGGCAACATTGAAACAAGTCAAATTTCTCGCAGCAAGCAACAAATTTCGGGTTGACATTTATGTTTCTCGATACTTTGGGATATGTACAACCATAAATTAATGAAGAACCCACGAAATTCAAAAAACAAAATTTTTCTCTATAGTTTACTTTTTTGCGTTTTGGTACATATAGATATAATTTTTTTTCTACTATTTATCTAAAGAAGTCAGTAATTTTGGTTTGGACTACACTCTTCCATTTTTCTCCTTCAACAAAATCTTCTAATACATTAAGAGAAGCATACATATCGGTACGTTGCTCCTTTTCTCCAGAAAGTTTCGAAATTCGTCAAATGTCACGTCTTCTACAACTTTTATTATTATCAATAACTTTTTTTCGAGAGAAAGGCTACTTCGTTGCAACATTTTCACTTCTATCACTGAACACTGACTGAACTATAGTCACCATTAATAGTGAAGGAACTTTCTTTTTCTTCGATTGTTGTTGTTTTCATATTTTGGGGATCCCCTTAAAATGTTTTCTTTTTTCTCTGTATGTATGTAGTTTTATTGACATGCGTAACAGAAAATTATTTTAAAAAAATTCGCTTTAAGGAGATCAGAAACGCATAAAAGTTTGATTTTCAGCAGCAAAATGTCTTCGTTTTAAAGAAAATCTCGCTATAAGGAAATTCGCTGTGAAAAGATCAAAATACACTGAAAATAGAACGAGAAAGCTGTGTACTTCAACTCAGTTCGTAGTAGAGAGAACTTCGTTCCATAGAAGTTCGTTATAAAGAAGTTTGACTGTATTTTTATTAACTTCACTTATTGCTGTTTTTTAATAAAAACAAAAATTTTATTCCGTTAGCTAACAACAACAAAAATTTAAGGCAAACAAAGAAAGTGAAAATTCAAGCGCTTAAAACATGCGCAACTCAGCACATTACCAAAAAAAATGCATAGCCAGTTCATTATTTGGGTCCGTAACCGTTATTTCTGATGAGTACATGACATCTTTTGGACATTGACTCATAAATTTGCTTATTAATAAGGTTAAATAGCGTTCCAATCATTTTCTATCTCAGCGAATAGGTCATTACCACTTTTGAGTAGGTTCTCAATCAGGTTGAGATCGACAGACTGCGTCGGCCATGATATGATGTCAACTCGTTTTTCCACAAACCAAGATTTTTCAAGCCTTGAACTATGATTTCGATCATTGTCAAGTTGAATTGTCCAAGGAAGTGGCATGTTGCACTCAGCAAATAGGAGAATAACATTGCATAAAATGTTATTGTAGTCAGCTGCCATCATCGTGCCTTCAATGCGCTCATTGGGTCCAACTCTATCCCCCAAAAAACTGTTCCACACCATCACATTCCGACCTCCGTGTTTAGCTATAGGTGTTCTATATTTGGGATTGAGCGTTGTATGTATTTTGAGTCGCAGAGCACGATGAAGTCACTAATTTTTGCAAATATGCAAATGTTTTTTGTTGATCACCCTTTTTCATGCCAAAACATAAGCCCATACAAAACATTATTTTTTCGAACGTTAATGGAAGTATGTGACAATCTTCTCCATATCGATACTATATAAGCAGAAGATGAACTTGAAGGTTATCGCCCGATACCACTTATCTCTTGCTAGAGAAAAGTCTTAGAAAAAATTATTTGCTCTTAAATAAACTATTTCTTAACAAAAAATTAAAATTTACTTATCTTATATAAGATTTGTTTTTTTCCAAACCAAGGAGGGCTTCCAAGCGATTTCTTAATGGGCAAGTCAGAATATTCACAATCTCAATGCAAACAAAACAAAGGCCAATAGTATGTCATACTCTAGGCAATCTGAGGAGCATTTTCCACCTTTACCCTTAGGAAATATAAAAATGAAACTTGAAAACACTGTCACTAACTCCAACAATACATTAAAAATGATGTACCACTGGATCGGCGGTAACATAATATTTGAGGTGTTGCAACTGGAAAGTGGAAAATCGGTACTTTTTTAGTTTTGTCCGGTCAATTTTCAATTTTTTTATAAAAGAAAGAATAAGAAGAAAAACTTATCACAGATTCGAATTCCCCGATTGATAACTGCCCAAAAAATATATCCACTTTGTTGGAAAGTTTGATAACCTCTGTAACTTGCACCATTTCTTAAATCCATAATTTTTGAAAATGGGTTGTCTACTTAAAACAGAGGGCGCTAATCCAGTTTTCAATATTAACCTTAATCCTAGTAATGGGGTTGGCCCAGACATATAAGGCTATTGTAATCCGCTGACACATCGTGAAAAAATCAAAAAGTTTTTATTTTGAACCGCTCAAGTGTACATACGCTACTATGTCACTGAACAGAAAATGCATTCATTAAATGTATTTTTCATGAGAAAAATGTATGGTTTTAATAAAAATTTGAATGAAAGCCATACTTAGTATTAAAGTACGAATGGGCGTTTGAAGAAACAAACTCTTTCGATCTACGGTAATAATTATATAATTATATATATATTATAGCCTAAATCTTGCATTGAAGCAAAAGCTTATTCCAGATCGAAAGAGGTTGTCTTGTCAAATTCTCACAGATAAGCATAATTTTGCTGGTTATTCCATACTGAGGCCTATCTCTGGCGAGATACCTACAACTCGACAAATAACATCAATTTACACTCAAAATGTTCCAAAGATAAAAGGTTACTTTTTCCTGCTGAGTTCGAAAATGAACCTGAGAATTTTTTCAATGGTACAGTTTTCGAGATATTGTGGTTGTTTCATTTTGTCGACCTCTTTTCACTTTAAAATTCATATCTTGAGCGCGAAATGTACAATTTCATTTTTCTTGAAACGAAATTAAAGATATTAAAATGACAAACAAACATGTATAATTGGATCATTCATCGGATAAAATCAACTGTAAAATGACAACGTTAGGAGCGATTGGATGAATGAATCCAAGTCTCACATTTTCTGAATATATTAATTTTTTCAACAATTTGTTGAGTTACAAAAAAATTATTTGTTTTTGTTCCTTTGATGAGAGGTTAGTTTTCTTATGTACTTTTTCCCGCTGTATTCGGAAATGAAAATTTAATTTTTTTTATGGTACAGTTCTTGATATAGTGTCGTTTTTTTCATTTTTTCAACCTTTTTTCACTCAAATTCATATCTCGAGATGGTTTTAAGTGAAACTACTTAAGCGGGTGGTGATTTGAAATTAGGTGTGTATAATGAAACGCTTTCTTTATGTGTATGTTTATTGAATAGCTTCAATCAAAATATTTTATTAACATGATAAAAGTTGACGGGATCTAGATAAGCTACAGCAATAAATGATATATCATATAAAGCACTCATCGAGCAGAATGTCCTTAAACAATCACTTTGGTTAACTAAAGCCTGAGATATAAGCGTGGAAAGTTTTCTTATTTTTATCAGTTATCGCTGTAGCTGTTCTAGATTCCATCAACTTTTATTATTTTAATAAGATATTTTCGTCTCATTTTTTGCCATTTCAACATATTTTAGACTTAAGCACATGTTTCTTACGTTATAAATTTTTTTTCTTAGTCTAATATTCTTCACAATTGTAGTCTGAAAACAGACGAAGAGATTTTGATAATTCCTGATGTTCCAGTATTTTTTATCAGAAGACCAGAGTAATACAAAATGAAAAAAAAGCATCAGTGACTTCAAATGATTGCAGCGACTTTTCTTTTGATTGCTTTTCTGTCGATACGAACGAAGTTGCAAGTGCTACATGTAAATAACGGCGAGCTCACCGAGAGTTATTTTTTTTTCATTTGTGGTTTTGGAACAAAACTTCGTTCGTATCGCCAGAAAAGCTTTCAACGGAGCGCTAGTCAAGAAATGTGTGATATCAAAGAGATTACAAAAGCTATTGCATTAAAATGTAGAAGTTTTGTTTTGTTTTTTGCTGTGATTCTTAACAAATCAACGCAAGAAATAGAACATAGTATGCTTGCAGACTACTAAACTTCGGCTAACAAAGCGGTCATTGGAACTATGTAGTATAAGCAGCTCGTTGCCCATTTTAATGCATTTTGCGCTTATATTTTTCCTGTGGCTTGTTGCACTAGAAGTACTGAACATAAAAACTCTGCACAAAAACAAATTATTATAAAATTTTGTTCCAAAAACACAAATGAAGAAGTTTTTTTACTGATTTCTATTTTTTCGTGACCACAGAGTATGTACACTGTAAAATTTAATTTTTATAAACATCTGGCCTGTTTTTATCGATATCTTTTGAACCGCTTATCTGATGAAAGATCTAATTGTATGTACAATGTTTGTTTTTAATTTGATATCACGAACAATGAAATTGAACATTTCTAGCTCAAGGTATGACTCTTAAAGTGAAGGAAAAAGAAAAATTAAAAAACCACAATATTTCGAAAACTGTGCCGTTCAAACAATTTTTATTTTCAAATTAAGCTGAAAAAAGTACATAAGAAAAGTATCCAACCTCTCATCAAAAGAACAAAACTCAAATCATTTTGTAAGCAAGTGAAATCATAAGAAAAAATTTTAAAAAGTTTTGTACAAAATATTTTCTTCAATGCCTTTAATGTTTGCACTGAATGCATCCCCATTTTATGCAATTAGGATAACAAACCCTTAGAAACGATGCAATACTGATGTTAGCATAATGATTCTAATCATTATGATAGTTGGAATTTACTGCAACCCCAACGTAATCAACATCATCGTAAAAACAACTCAAACATCATCATCTGATATCATTTTTCTTGTTGTTTTTTTTTTTTCCTGTCAGCCCACGTCCAACAAGCAAATGAATAACTGACAAAAATTGTCAAGTGACCAACTCAATGGAATGTTTCTACAAAATGAAAATACCAACCATTTTTTGCTATAACCAGGTCCGGCTATATAAGGGAACTAGCAATACAGCTATGTCAGGCCCTGAAACTTAGGTTCGATTTTAAATAAATAGTGTAAAACATTTTAATTCAAAGCTACAGTTGAAGTTCGATTATCCGTGATGGTTGGGACCGAGCTTATCCCGGATAATAGAATCACTATTTTATATTATTCCTTATCAATCTTCAAAGTCGTAAAAACATAATACTTATGTAAGCGCAAGTATGTATGCATATTGTTTTATTGTTATAACACCGTTTTACAAAAGTATCTATTTAAGTAGTTATAATATTCATAATGTTGTTTGTCATGTAGATTACACTACTCAACAAGATTTTTCACAACGAATGGCGATAATATTTTCTATAGTGAAATTTTCCGTAGAGTCCGAATATCGCAATGGTTTTATTCGATTGTCCCCAATTTTTCATATAAATGGCAAAACTCAAAAAAACAAATTCACTTTTGAGTATAGTATAAGTATATCTTCACATACATAAATGCTTATAAGAACTTATAAGAATTGTCAGCCAACCAATTTTAAACTTTTTTATTGTGTAAAATGGAGTCTTACAAACATTTTAACGTATAAAATGTGCAAATAGTATTAATTTTATGACTGGTGTGATCGAAAATAGGTAAAAAAATCACTTTTTTCGTTTTTTTTTAACAAAAAGTTAGCCCTCCTATATTATTGAAAATTTTATTAAACAAATTTTAACTATACATATCGTCACCTCAGAGTGTAAGTGTCCTATCGCACTTTTTGACAAAATTTTTTTAGCACGCCAACTTACTTAAGAAAATACCCTCTTTCGTTTTGTGTTATCGAAATTTAGCTACCTCTTCCCGTTCCAAAGATCTCAGTATGCTTTGTGTCCTAACTGCAGCTTTCAAAATAAAATCTCGGAATGCAAATGTCCTAACTGCTTTTTTTGCCTTTGAAGTCACATTAAATAGTAAACAATCGCTCTCAGGTCAAAAGTGAGAATGGACTTTTGTAAGAAAGGGGAAAAGGTATCCCCGGCGGTAATTTGGCCTCGTTTCAAGACAAAAAATGTCTGGCACCAATCGCTGCAAAAAGGCCGAAAATGGATTTTGAAGTACGAATGGTACTTTCTTATATCTGTTTAGACCTCATTTGATGAAAAAAAAAAATTTATTCCACCAATTGATGACTTGTGACTCATTCAATTATGTGACTTATAAAATTATTATATTTTATTTTTTGCATACAGCGCCCTTTGTGAACAGATTTTTGAAGTACTAATAGCTTTATTATACTCTTCTTGATAATATGAAAATAACGATATTTCGTTTGTCAAAATCATAACACTTGCATGAACGTGCCGTGGTTCAGCCAAAACACTCAAGAATAGATTTTTCTACATGCCCGTTTTCCTATGCCCCCCATCAAACCTGTTCACGAATAAAAAAAGAAGATTTTTTGTGTGTTTTGGATCAAACGTAATAAACCTTTTACGTGGAGTTTCAGAATGCAAATGTCCTAACTCATACATTCCGGATAATTTTAATTACACAAAAATCAAAGGTAAGTTTCAATAAATTTATTTTTCAAATACCGCATAGGTCATTACAGAGGCAAAATAATAAAAAAAAAACATTAATAATCCTTAAATAACAAATCGCAGAGTAAACAACTTTAAAACGCTGTTTTCTAAGTTTCATGTTTTTGCTGTTAGGACACTTACACTCTGAGGTGACGATATGTTAATAGAAAAGTCATAAATAGAGTATTTTATTAACATCAATGCAAGAAATATTTTTCCTATAAATGCACATTATTTTTCAAATCGATTAAAGCGGACCACATCAATGTCATCAATTTGCTTAAAACTTACAGATATCATTCTATAATCAATTTTATGAGACCCATATTTTAGGAATGTATATCCATTCCAACTTTGCAGGAAATAGAAATTTTGAGCCCCAGGATAAGGGGGTGGCAACGGGAAAATAGGCAGTTGGATTCATTTCTTATGGTTATATTCGGTTTCAGCTACCTCGAAAACGTAGGGGTAGTGGGGCCTCCCCTCTGGGTCAAGATTTCTTTTTTTTTTGTCTGTTTTATTATAACTATCTTGCTTAAATTTATATAGCCACCAAGCCAAGAATGGCCATGACATCTTATCAGGAAATACCTGATCTCTGAATTAAATGTTCTGCCATTCTTTGCTCGAACCGTGAGCCTCAGTGCAATTTAGTTCACATCCATGTAGAGCTCTTTGAATTTTCTGCTGAATATTCTCTTCACATTCTCCTTATATACAGGACCACGACATAAAATGTTTACTCACACAAGTGGACTTTCGAGCTATGTTTGTCCAATATAATAACGGATGCCTAGGGTTTCCTTTCTTCGGATATGCACCCAGATGATATTCTGAAGCAGGATTGCCATGTGGCCGTTTTTGACGCGGCAAAGCCTTTTATTCCATGTCAAAGACTGGGTCCTTGCAGGAATTGAAAAATTTCGTAAAAATGTAGGAATTTTGTTATATGTACATTAGACCTGGTCGATTTGTATCAAGCAAAATAAAGTCAGCCAGACACCGCCTCAAAAGTTAGAACCACCCTTGAATGCGAAATCTGCGTCATTTTTTTTTTCGTTCCAAGAAAAAGCAATGGAGCACTTCAGATGCTTACACATCAAGCTTGTAGGATCTTGTACATTGCCTTTAACAGGTATATCCTCCGTCAGTTCAAATATCACATATGATCCTCCATATGAAGATGGGGACACTGCCATGGTAAGGCAAGCATTCAACTCTTCAGATTTGACCGATATTTCGATGTTTGAGTCCTACTAAAACATCTATCAGTGCTTGATTAGATAAGTTGTTACATTTTAAGGTTGTGTCTTTTATCTCGGAATCCTCATGAAGTCTTTTTTACTGAGTCTTCTACTTACATATAAGCTTTTACGAAGTTATTTTTTTCTTTTTTCGTAACGTCAATGCAACTTAGAGGATATTCATCACCACTTTTGACTGTGCCGTTGTCAGATGTTTGTTCCAATTTGTTGCATTGAATTCTTTGAGCATCAGTTTTCCTTCAACTCTGAACAGGCAATTTAAACTTTGTATAGGCGGCTATTAAACTATACTTTAATAGGGTCTTAATATTTTTCTGCGTGCGCTTATCGGTCTGAAATCATTACTTTATATCGCAGCCGAGGCCAAACTACAAATCCGCTTCCAAACAACTACAGTCTATTAGGATAAGTTATGAGCTGCTGTTCCATCATTCTTGCCACCGGGCCTGAATGTAGCTGCTAATGTTTATGTCTCCACTACCGTACTTGTACGTTTTTCTTTAGTTAGCAATTTTTAACTTTTGTTTTGGCTGTTGTTTTTGTCTGCTATTTGCTTTTTAATATCATGTCAAGGCACAAAAATATGTATGTGTATTTGTGCTTTTGCTCCATGCAATGACCATTTTCATATATCACACCATTCGCTTATACATATTAACAAAACATCACCAACATCAGACAACGAGTGGCAAGTCATTAAGTACCAGTATACTAGTATTTTGACGAATTTGTTGTCTCTGTTCAGAAAAAATGTTTGAGTTTCAGTTTGTTTGTAACGTGAATAATATTTACAAATGGTTCTGCCCAATAAAAACACTTTCATATTTAATGTAAGGATGTTGCTGATGTATTAAAAGAATGGTTTTACACATCATTAGTTGTTCATGAATTATTAATGAATGTTTCGAGATTTTCTTAGAAAAATGGATAAGAATTCGAAAAAGAAATGATTTTAATATGCTAAATTAGTTTTATGTAGTTTAAGTATCTTAACTTGTCCTCTGTCACAATAAAATTAAGTTTCAGGTTGCCTTGTCAATCATGAAGAGAGCTGTTATATTTTATTTGTTTGGTTTTATACATATATGAAGAATATAAAAAGATAAACCTTTTAAGCATAGATTTATAAGTTTTTCGTTAAGTATTTTTTTTGCAGTGCATCCATAATCCTTTAAAAAATTATTTACGAATACTTCACATTCAAGGAAAGTTTCTAATATCAAGTTATTTTAAGTCAAAACCATATCACTTGGAGCAAAAGTTTTGTAAAACTTTTTTTTTTTTCGACAAGCTGTTGCTTAAATAAGAGAATAGTTTCGAGATAAAGATAAGATTAAGATAAGAAGAGAACTTGCCGATCAAAGCATATTCTTATGTCCGAAAGTATGGTAAGCACGAATCTTCTTGGGATGATCAAAGATACCTCCACCTCCGGATAAAACCTTCACGTCCTTGAAGGCTGCTTTTGCCACCAAACACAAATCGGCGAGTCTTTTGTCACAGAGGTAACGATGACGTTTATTTTGAAGTACAGAATGCTCACAGAGGAGTTGTGGTACAGACTCTACTCCTTTAATTTGTAGCCTCTGCAGTAGTCCCAATTTGGTAAACCGTACCTTGTAACGTCCCGAGTGACGTTACAATTTATATATATATTTTATATATTAATTACAAGTAGACACAAACATACCTAAACAAATAATATAAGAAATACAATAACAAAAGAACCGCAAATCACGAGACGAACACGTGATTTTAAGACAACAACAACAATAGGTAACAATCAAACACAACGCATAGTAGCAGAACTAGTTCGACGCCGATGTGCACGACTATAAAAGCAGGGCGACGAAAACAGAAATCAGACAGTCACAGGCTAGCAGTCGAGGTGAACACATCATAGTGCGATCACATGATAATTAGTAATCTCGAAAAGCCTAACTAATTGTGAATGTCTCCATCAGCAAAATCTGGAAGATTTTTCTGATTTGATAGCAATACCGTAGTTAGTACTCCGTAGTTAGCAATCCGTAGTTAGTTCACTAGGAAGTCTGGAACACTTCATATAGTGATCCGCACGGCTTCACTGGTCACCAAAAGTGTCCAGTGTATTCTCACTGACGCTCCATATAGTGTCAATAGTGAGGTAGGATAGTTTTGCTAGGAAGTCTGGAACACTTCATATAGTGATCCACACGGCTTCACTGGTCACCAAAAGTGTCCAGTGTGTAGTGTATTCTCACTGACGCTCCATATAGTGTCAATAGTGAGGTACAGTAGTTTTGCTAGGAAGTCTGGAACACTTCATATAGTGATCCACACGGCTTCACTGGTCACCAAAAGTGTCCAGTGTGTAGTGTATTCTCACTGACGCTCCATATAGTGTCAATAGTGAGGTACGGTAGTTTTGCTAGGAAGTCTGGAACACTTCATATAGTGATCCACACGGCTTCACTGGTCCCCAAAAGTGTCCAGTGTGTAGTGTATTCTCACTGACGCTCCATATAGTGTCAATAGTGAGATACGGTAGTTTTTATAGGAAGTCTGGAACACTTCATATAATGTTCCACACGGCTTCACTGGTCACTAAAAGTGTACAGTGTGTAGTGTATTCTCACTGACGCTCCATATAGTGTCAATAGTGAGGTACGGTAGTTTTATAGGAAGTCTGGAACACTTCATATAGTGTCCCACACGGCTTCACTGGTCACCAAAAGTGTCCAGTGTGTAGTGTATTCTCACTGACGCTCCATAAAGTGTCCATAGTGAGGTACGGTAGTTTTATAGGAAGTCTGGAACACTTCATATAGTGTTCCACACGGGTTCGCTGGTCACCAAAAGTGTTCAGTGTGTAGTGTACCCTCACTGACACTCCATATAGTGTCGATAGTGAGGTACAGTAGTTTATTAGGAAGTCTGGAATATTTCATATAGTATTCCACACGGCTTCACTGGTCACCAAGTGTCCAGTGAGTAGTGTACTATCACCGACGCTCTCTATAGTGTCAGGCGTGATAGTATTATAATAATCTTTTTGTGTACAAATAAGACTAATATTAAATAACATTTTTATAGGAATTTCCCGAGAAATCAACAAGGCGGAGCAGAAAATCAGTAAAGAAGGATCCTGATAAAATCATTATAGTTATTAAGATTATATCAGATATTTGTTATTAAGAAAACCCAAATTGTACTGTATTTTTAAGATTTATGAATTGAAACTTAACCCAAATAAACACATATTTTGTAACTAAAAGTTATTGGATGTCTTTTAGTTTGACCTTGGACACCACTGAGCTCACCTCAGCCTTCGACCAAAACAATCGTTACAACCTTTCAGCTAAAGTGCTCAGTGAAGTACACAGCGTCTCATTAAAACACCCATAGAAATACGAATTGCTATTTTA
>CATKRW010000081.1:0-41320 GCA_949775025.1 Tricholauxania praeusta | reverse complement strand
TATTCTAAATTCCAAAAATTTTTTAAATTTTATAAATTTTCAAAAGTTGAAAAATTTCTAATAAAAAGTTCCAAAAATTTTTAAAATTTTCCAAAAAATGAATAAATTGAAAATCTTTAAAAAATTGAAAAAAGCTGTGGAAATTCAAATTTCGAAATTATGTTCAAAAATTGTAAAAATATTCTAAATTCCAAAAATTTTTTAAATTTTCAAAATTTTCAAAAGTTGAAGATTTTGAAAATCTTTAAAAAATTGAAAAAAGCTGTGGAAATTCAAATTTCAAAATTATGTTCAAAAATTGTAAAAATATTCTAAATTCCAAAAATTTTTTAAATTTTCAAAAGTTGAAAAATTTCAAATAAAAAGTTACAAAAATTTTTAAAATTTTCCAAAAGTTGAAGAAATTGAAAATCTTTAGAAAATTGAAAAAAGCTGTGGAAATTCAAATTTCAAAATTATGTTCAAAAATTGTAAAAAAATTCTAAATTCCAAAAATTTTTTAAATTTTATAAATTTTCACAAAAGTTGAAAAATTTCTAATAAAAAGTTCCAAAAATTTTTAAAATTTTCCAAAAGTTGAAGAAATTGAAAATCTTTAAAAAATTGAAAAAAGCTGTTTAAATTCAAATTTCAAAATTATGTTCAAAAATTGTAAAAATATTCTAAACTCCAAAATTTTTTAAATTTTATAAATTTTCAAAAGTTGAAAAATTTCTAATAAAAAGTTCCAAAAATTTTTAAAATTTTCCAAAAAATGAATAAATTGAAAATCTTTAAAAAATTGAAAAAAGCTGTGGAAATTCAAATTTCGAAATTATGTTCAAAAATTGTAAAAATATTCTAAATTCCAAAAATTTTTTAAATTTTCAAAATTTTCAAAAGTTGAAAAATTTCTAATAAAAAGTTCCAAAAATTTTTAAAATTTTCCAAAAGTTGAAGAAATTGAAAATCTTTAAAAAATTGAAAAAAGCTGTGGAAATTCAAATTTCGAAATTATGTTCAAAAATTGTAAAAAAATTCTAAATTCCAAAAATTTTTTAAATTTTATAAATTTTCAAAAGTTGAAAAATTTCTAATAAAAAGTTCCAAAAATTTTTAAAATTTTCCAAAAGTTGAAGAAATTGAAAATCTTTAAAAAATTGAAAAAAGCTGTGGAAATTCAAATTTCGAAATTATGTTCAAAAATTGTAAAAATATTCTAAATTCCAAAAATTTTTTAAATTTTCAAAATTTTCAAAAGTTGAAAAATTTCTAATAAAAAGTTCCAAAAATTTTTAAAATTTTCCAAAAGTTGAAGAAATTGAAAATCTTTAAAAAATTGAAAAAAGCTGTGGAAATTCAAATTTCAAAATTATGTTCAAAATTGTAAAATTTTTCTAAAATTTCAAAAATTTTTTAAATTTTATAAATTTTCAAAAGTTGAAAAATTTCTAATAAAAAGTTCCAAAAATTTTTAAAATTTTCCAAAAAATGAATAAATTGAAAATCTTTAAAAAATTGAAAAAAGCTGTGGAAATTCAAATTTCGAAATTATGTTCAAAAATTGTAAAAATACTCTAAATTCCAAAAATTTTTTAAATTTTATAAATTTTCAAAAGTTGAAAAATTTCTAATAAAAAAGTTCCAAAAATTTTTAAAATTTTCCAAAAGTTGAAGAAATTGAAAATCTTTAAAAAATTGAAAAAAGCTGTGGAAATTCAAATTTCAAAATTATGTTCAAAAATTGTAAAAATATTCTAAATTCCAAAAATTTTTTAAATTTTCAAAATTTTCAAAAGTTGAAAAATTTCTAATAAAAAGTTCCAAAAATTTTTAAAATTTTCCAAAAGTTGAAGAAATTGAAAATCTTTAAAAAATTGAAAAAAAGCTGTGGAAATTCAAATTTCGAAATTATGTTCAAAAATTGTAAAAATATTCTAAATTCCAAAAATTTTTTAAATTTTCAAAATTTTCAAAAGTTGAAAAATTTCTAATAAAAAGTTCCAAAAATTTTTAAAATTTTCCAAAAGTTGAAGAAATTGAAAATCTTTAAAAAATTGAAAAAAGCTGTGGAAATTCAAATTTCAAAATTATGTTCAAAAATTGTAAAATTTTTCTAAATTCCAAAAATTTTTTAAATTTTATAAATTTTCAAAAGTTGAAAAATATCTAATAAAAAGTTCCAAAAATTTTTAAAATTTTCCAAAAAATGAATAAATTGAAAATCTTTAAAAATTGAAAAAAGCTGTGGAAATTCAAATTTCGAAATTATGTTCAAAAATTGTAAAAATATTCTAAATTCCCAAAAATTTTTTAAATTTTATAAAATTTCAAAAGTTGAAAAATTTCTAATAAAAAGTTCCAAAAATTTTTAAAATTTTCCAAAAGTTGAAGAAATTGAAAATCTTTAAAAAATTGAAAAAAGCTGTGGAAATTCAAATTTCAAAATTATGTTCAAAAATTGTAAAAATATTCTAAATTCCAAAAATTTTTTAAATTTTCAAAATTTTCAAAAGTTGAAAAATTTCTAATAAAAAGTTCCAAAAATTTTTAAAATTTTCCAAAAAATGAATAAATTGAAAATCTTTAAAAAATTGAAAAAAGCTGTGGAAATTCAAATTTCAAAATTATGTTCAAAAATTGTAAAAATTTTCTAAATTCCAAAAATTTTTTAAATTTCAAAATTTTCAAAAGTTGAAAAATTTCTAATAAAAAGTTCCAAAAATTTTTAAAATTTTCCAAAAGTTGAAGAAATTGAAAATCTTTAAAAAATTGAAAAAAGCTGTGGAAATTCAAATTTCAAAATTATGTTCAAAAATTGTAAAAATATTCTAAATTCCAAAAATTTTTTAAATTTTATAAATTTTCAAAAGTTGAAAAATTTCTAATAAAAAGTTCCAAAAATTTTTAAAATTTTCCAAAAAATGAATAAATTGAAAATCTTTAAAAAATTGAAAAAAGCTGTGGAAATTCAAATTTCGAAATTATGTTCAAAAATTGTAAAAATATTCTAAATTCCAAAAATTTTTTAAATTTTCAAAATTTTCAAAAGTTGAAAAATTTCTAATAAAAAGTTCCAAAAATTTTTAAAATTTTCCAAAAGTTGAAGAAATTGAAAATCTTTAAAAAAATTGAAAAAAGCTGTGGAAATTCAAATTTCGAAATTATGTTCAAAAATTGTAAAAAAATTCTAAATTCCAAAAATTTTTTAAATTTTATAAATTTTCAAAAGTTGAAAAATTTCTAATAAAAAGTTCCAAAAATTTTTAAAATTTTCCAAAAGTTGAAGAAATTGAAAATCTTTAAAAATTCAAATTTCGAAATTATGTTCAAAAATTGTAAAAATATTCTAAATTCCAAAAATTTTTTAAAATTTTCCAAAAGTTGAAGAAATTGAAAATCTTTAAAAAATTGAAAAAAGCTGTGGAAATTCAAATTTCAAAATTATGTTCAAAAATTGTAAAATTTTTCTAAATTCCAAAAATTTTTTAAATTTTATAAATTTTCAAAAGTTGAAAATTTTCTAATAAAAAGTTCCAAAAATTTTTAAAATTTTCCAAAAAATGAATAAATTGAAAATCTTTAAAAATTGAAAAAAGCTGTGGAAATTCAAATTTCGAAATTATGTTCAAAAATTGTAAAAATATTCTAAATTCCAAAAATTTTTTAAATTTTATAAATTTTCAAAAGTTGAAAAATTTCTAATAAAAAGTTCCAAAAATTTTTAAAATTTTCCAAAAAATGAATAAATTGGAAAATCTTTAAAAAATTGAAAAAAAGCTGTGGAAATTCAAATTTCGAAATTATTGTTCAAAAATTGTAAAAATATTCTAAATTCCAAAAATTTTTTAAATTTTCAAAATTTTCAAAAGTTGAAAAATTTCTAATAAAAAGTTCCAAAAATTTTTTAAAATTTTCCAAAAGTTGAAGAAATTGAAAATCTTTAAAAAATTGAAAAAAGCTGTGGAAATTCAAATTTCGAAATTATGTTCAAAAATTGTAAAAAATTCTAAATTCCAAAAATTTTTAAATTTTATAAATTTCAAAAGTTGAAAAATTTCTAATAAAAAGATCCAAAAATTTTTAAAATTTTCCAAAAAATGAATAAATTGAAAATCTTTAAAAAATTGAAAAAAGCTGTGGAAATTCAAATTTCGAAATTATGTTCAAAAATTGTATAAATATTCTAAATTCTAAAAATTTTTTAAATTTTATAAATTTTCAAAAGTTGAAAAATTTCTAATAAAAAGTTCCAAAAATTTTTAAAATTTTCCAAAAGTTGAAGAAATTGAAAATCTTTAAAAAATTGAAAAAAGCTGTGGAAATTCAAATTTCAAAATTATGTTCAAAAATTGTAAAAATATTCTAAATTCCAAAAATTTTTTTAAATTTTCAAAATTTTCAAAAGTTGAAAAATTTCTAATAAAAAGTTCCAAAAATTTTTAAAATTTTCCAAAAAATGAATAAATTGAAAATCTTTAAAAAATTGAAAAAAGCTGTGGAAATTCAAATTTCAAAATTATGTTCAAAAATTGTAAAAATTTTCTAAATTCCAAAAATTTTTTAAATTTTCAAAATTTTCAAAAGTTGAAAAATTTCTAATAAAAAGTTCCAAAAATTTTTAAAATTTTCCAAAAGTTGAAGAAATTGAAAATCTTTAAAAAATTGAAAAAAGCTGTGGAAATTCAAATTTCAAAATTATGTTCAAAAATTGTAAAAAATATTCTAAATTCCAAAAATTTTTTAAATTTTATAAATTTTCAAAAGTTGAAAAATTTCTAATAAAAAGTTCCAAAAATTTTTAAAATTTTCCAAAAAATGAATAAATTGAAAATCTTTAAAAAATTGAAAAAGCTGTGGAAATTCAAATTTCGAAATTATGTTCAAAAATTGTAAAAATATTCTAAATTCCAAAAATTTTTTAAATTTTCAAAATTTTCAAAAGTTGAAAAATTTCTAATAAAAAGTTCCAAAAATTTTTAAAATTTTCCAAAAGTTGAAGAAAATGAAAATCTTTAAAAAATTGAAAAAAGCTGTGGAAATTCAAATTTCGAAATTATATTCAAAAAATTGTAAAAAATATTCTAAATTCCAAAAATTTTTTAAATTTTCAAAATTTTCAAAAGTTGAAAAATTTCTAATAAAAAGTTCCAAAAATTTTTAAAATTTTCCAAAAGTTGAAGAAATTGAAAATCTTTAAAAAATTGAAAAAAGCTGTGAAAAATTCAAATTTCAAAATTATGTTCAAAAATTGTAAAAATTTTCTAAATTCTAAAAATTTTTTAAATTTTCAAAATTTTCAAAAGTTGAAAAATTTCTAATAAAAAGTTCCAAAAATTTTTAAAATTTTCCAAATGTTGAAGAAATTGAAAAACTTTAAAAAATTGAAAAAAGCTGTGGAAATTCAAATTTCAAAAATTATGTTCAAAAATTGTAAAAATTTTCTAAATTCCAAAAATTTTTTAAATTTTCAAAATTTTCAAAAGTTGAAAAATTTCTAATAAAAAGTTCCAAAAATTTTTAAAATTTTCCAAAAAATGAAGAAATTGAAAATCTTTAAAAAATTGAAAAAAAGCTGTGGAAATTTAAATTTCAAAATTATGTTCAAAAATTGTAAAAATTTTTCTAAGTTCCAAAAATTTTTTAAATTTTCAAAATATTTAAAAGTTGAAAAATTTCTAATAAAAAGTTCCAAAAATTCTTAAAATTTTCCAAATGTTGAAGAAATTGAAAAACTTTAAAAAATTGAAAAAAAGCTGTGGAAATTTAAATTTCAAAATTATGTTCAAAAATTGTAAAAATTTTCTAAATTCCAAAAATTTTTTTAGATTTTCAAAATTTTCAAAAGTTGAAAAACTTCTAATAAAAAAGTTCCAAAAATTTTTAAAATTTTCCAAAATTGAAGAAATTGAAAATCTTTAAAAAATTGAAAAAAGCTGTGGAAATTCAAATTTCAAAATTATGTTCAAAAAATGTAAAAATTTTCTAAATTCCAAAAATTTTTTTAAATTTTATAAATTTTTCAAAAATTTGAAAAATTTCTAGTAAAAAGTTCCAAAAATTTTTAAAATTTTCCAAAAGTTGAAGAAATTGAAAAACTTTAAAAAATTGAAAAAAGCTGTGGAAATTCAAATTTTAAAATTATGTTCAAAAATTGTAAAAAATATTTCTAAATTCCAAAAATTTTTTAAATTTTATAAATTTTCAAAAGTTGAAAAATTTCTAATAAAAAGTTCCAAAAATTTTTTAAATTTTCCAAAAAATGAATAAATTGAAAATCTTTAAAAAATTGAAAAAAGCTGTGGAAATTCAAATTTCGAAATTATGTTCAAAAATTGTAAAAATATTCTAAATTCCAAAAATTTTTTAAATTTTATAAATTTTCAAAAGTTGAAAAATTTCTAATAAAAAGTTCCAAAAATTTTTAAAATTTTCCAAAAAATGAATAAATTGAAAATCTTTAAAAAATTGAAAAAAGCTGTGGAAATTCAAATTTCGAAATTATGTTCAAAAATTTGTAAAAATATTCTAAATTCCCAAAAATTTTTTAAATTTTCAAAATTTTCAAAAGTTGAAGATTTTGAAAATCTTTAAAAAATTGAAAAAAGCTGTGGAAATTCAAATTTCAAAATTATGTTCAAAAATTGTAAAAATATTCTAAATTCCAAAAATTTTTTAAATTTTCAAAAGTTGAAAAATTTCAAATAAAAAGTTACAAAAATTTTTAAAATTTTCCAAAAGTTGAAGAAATTGAAAATCTTTAGAAAATTGAAAAAAGCTGTGGAAATTCAAATTTCAAAATTATGTTCAAAAATTGTAAAAAAATTCTAAATTCCAAAAATTTTTTTAAATTTTATAAATTTTCAAAAGTTGAAAAATTTCTAATAAAAAGTTCCAAAAATTTTTAAAATTTTCCAAAAGTTGAAGAAATTGAAAATCTTTAAAAAATTGAAAAAAAGCTGTTTTAAATTCAAATTTCAAAATTATGTTCAAAAATTGTAAAAATATTCTAAACTCCAAAAATTTTTTTAAATTTTATAAATTTTCAAAAGTTGAAAAATTTCTAATAAAAAGTTCCAAAAATTTTTAAAATTTTCCAAAAAATGAATAAATTGAAATCTTTAAAAAATTGAAAAAAGCTGTGGAAATTCAAATTCGAAATTATGTTCAAAAATTGTAAAAATATTCTAAATTCCAAAAATTTTTTAAATTTTCAAAATTTTCAAAAGTTGAAAAATTTCTAATAAAAAGTTCCAAAAATTTTTAAAATTTTCCAAAAGATGAAGAAATTGAAAATCTTTAAAAAATTGAAAAAAGCTGTGGAAATTCAAATTTCGAAATTATGTTCAAAAATTGTAAAAAAATTCTAAATTCCAAAAATTTTTTAAATTTTATAAATTTTCAAAAGTTGAAAAATTTCTAATAAAAAGTTCCAAAAATTTTTAAAATTTTCCAAAAGTTGAAGAAATTGAAAATCTTTAAAAAATTGAAAAAAGCTGTGGAAATTCAAATTTCGAAATTATGTTCAAAAATTGTAAAAATATTCTAAATTCCAAAAATTTTTTAAATTTTCAAAATTTTCAAAAGTTGAAAAATTTCTAATAAAAAGTTCCAAAAATTTTTAAAAATTTACCAAAAGTTGAAGAAATTGAAAATCTTTAAAAAATTGAAAAAAGCTGTGGAAATTCAAATTTCAAAATTATGTTCAAAAATTGTAAAATTTTTCTAAATTTCAAAAATTTTTTAAATTTTATAAATTTTCAAAAGTTGAAAAATTTCTAATAAAAAGTTCCAAAAATTTTTAAAATTTTCCAAAAAATGAATAAATTGAAAATCTTTAAAAAATTGAAAAAAGCTGTGGAAATTCAAATTTCGAAATTATGTTCAAAAATTGTAAAAATACTCTAAATTCCAAAAATTTTTTAAATTTTATAAATTTTCAAAAGTTGAAAAATTTCTAATAAAAAGTTCCAAAAATTTTTAAAATTTTCCAAAAGTTGAAGAAATTGAAAATCTTTAAAAAATTGAAAAAAGCTGTGGAAATTCAAATTTCAAAATTATGTTCAAAAATTGTAAAAATATTCTAAATTCCAAAAATTTTTTAAATTTTCAAAATTTTCAAAAGTTGAAAAATTTCTAATAAAAAGTTCCAAAAATTTTTAAAATTTTCCAAAAGTTGAAGAAATTGAAAATCTTTAAAAAATTGAAAAAAGCTGTGGAAATTCAAATTTCGAAATTATGTTCAAAAATTGTAAAAATATTCTAAATTCCAAAAATTTTTTAAATTTTCAAAATTTTCAAAAGTTGAAAAATTTCTAATAAAAAGTTCCAAAAATTTTTAAAATTTTCCAAAAGTTGAAGAAATTGAAAATCTTTAAAAAATTGAAAAAAGCTGTGGAAATTCAAATTTCAAAATTATGTTCAAAAATTGTAAAATTTTTCTAAATTCCAAAAATTTTTTAAATTTTATAAATTTTCAAAAGTTGAAAAATATCTAATAAAAAGTTCCAAAAATTTTTAAAATTTTCCAAAAAATGAATAAATTGAAAATCTTTAAAAAATTGAAAAAAGCTGTGGAAATTCAAATTTCGAAATTATGTTCAAAAATTGTAAAAATATTCTAAATTCCAAAAATTTTTTAAATTTTATAAAATTTCAAAAGTTGAAAAATTTCTAATAAAAAGTTCCAAAAATTTTTAAAATTTTCCAAAAGTTGAAGAAATTGAAAATCTTTAAAAAATTGAAAAAAGCTGTGGAAATTCAAATTTCAAAATTATGTTCAAAAATTGTAAAAATATTCTAAATTCCAAAAATTTTTTAAATTTTCAAAATTTTCAAAAGTTGAAAAATTTCTAATAAAAAGTTCCAAAAATTTTTAAAATTTTCCAAAAAATGAATAAATTGAAAATCTTTAAAAAATTGAAAAAAGCTGTGGAAATTCAAATTTCAAAATTATGTTCAAAAATTGTAAAAATTTTCTAAATTCCAAAAATTTTTTAAATTTTCAAAATTTTCAAAAGTTGAAAAATTTCTAATAAAAAGTTCCAAAAATTTTTAAAATTTTCCAAAAGTTGAAGAAATTGAAAATCTTTAAAAAATTGAAAAAAGCTGTGGAAATTCAAATTTCAAAATTATGTTCAAAAATTGTAAAAATATTCTAAATTCCAAAAATTTTTTAAATTTTATAAATTTTCAAAAGTTGAAAAATTTCTAATAAAAAGTTCCAAAAATTTTTAAAATTTTCCAAAAAATGAATAAATTGAAAATCTTTAAAAAATTGAAAAAAGCTGTGGAAATTCAAATTTCGAAATTATGTTCAAAAATTGTAAAAATATTCTAAATTCCAAAAATTTTTTAAATTTTCAAAATTTTCAAAAGTTGAAAAATTTCTAATAAAAAGTTCCAAAAATTTTTAAAATTTTCCAAAAGTTGAAGAAATTGAAAATCTTTAAAAAATTGAAAAAAGCTGTGGAAATTCAAATTTCGAAATTATGTTCAAAAATTGTAAAAAAATTCTAAATTCCAAAAATTTTTTAAATTTTATAAATTTTCAAAAGTTGAAAAATTTCTAATAAAAAGTTCCAAAAATTTTTAAAATTTTCCAAAAGTTGAAGAAATTGAAAATCTTTAAAAAATTGAAAAAAGCTGTGGAAATTCAAATTTCGAAATTATGTTCAAAAATTGTAAAAATACTCTAAATTCCAAAAATTTTTTAAATTTTATAAATTTTCAAAAGTTGAAAAATTTCTAATAAAAAGTTCCAAAAATTTTTAAAATTTTCCAAAAGTTGAAGAAATTGAAAATCTTTAAAAAATTGAAAAAAGCTGTGGAAATTCAAATTTCGAAATTATGTTCAAAAATTGTAAAAATATTCTAAATTCCAAAAATTTTTTAAATTTTCAAAATTTTCAAAAGTTGAAAAATTTCTAATAAAAAGTTCCAAAAATTTTTAAAATTTACCAAAAGTTGAAGAAATTGAAAATCTTTAAAAAATTGAAAAAAGCTGTGGAAATTCAAATTTCAAAATTATGTTCAAAAATTGTAAAATTTTTCTAAATTTCAAAAATTTTTTAAATTTTATAAATTTTCAAAAGTTGAAAAATTTCTAATAAAAAGTTCCAAAAATTTTTAAAATTTTCCAAAAAATGAATAAATTGAAAATCTTTAAAAAATTGAAAAAAGCTGTGGAAATTCAAATTTCGAAATTATGTTCAAAAATTGTAAAAATACTCTAAATTCCAAAAATTTTTTAAATTTTATAAATTTTCAAAAGTTGAAAAATTTCTAATAAAAAGTTCCAAAAATTTTTAAAATTTTCCAAAAGTTGAAGAAATTGAAAATCTTTAAAAAATTGAAAAAAGCTGTGGAAATTCAAATTTCAAAATTATGTTCAAAAATTGTAAAAATATTCTAAATTCCAAAAATTTTTTAAATTTTCAAAATTTTCAAAAGTTGAAAAATTTCTAATAAAAAGTTCCAAAAATTTTTAAAATTTTCCAAAAGTTGAAGAAATTGAAAATCTTTAAAAAATTGAAAAAAGCTGTGGAAATTCAAATTTCGAAATTATGTTCAAAAATTGTAAAAATATTCTAAATTCCAAAAATTTTTTAAATTTTCAAAATTTTCAAAAGTTGAAAAATTTCTAATAAAAAGTTCCAAAAATTTTTAAAATTTTCCAAAAGTTGAAGAAATTGAAAATCTTTAAAAAATTGAAAAAAGCTGTGGAAATTCAAATTTCAAAATTATGTTCAAAAATTGTAAAATTTTTCTAAATTCCAAAAATTTTTTAAATTTTATAAATTTTCAAAAGTTGAAAAATATCTAATAAAAAGTTCCAAAAATTTTTAAAATTTTCCAAAAAATGAATAAATTGAAAATCTTTAAAAAATTGAAAAAAGCTGTGGAAATTCAAATTTCGAAATTATGTTCAAAAATTGTAAAAATATTCTAAATTCCAAAAATTTTTTAAATTTTATAAAATTTCAAAAGTTGAAAAATTTCTAATAAAAAGTTCCAAAAATTTTTAAAATTTTCCAAAAGTTGAAGAAATTGAAAATCTTTAAAAAATTGAAAAAAGCTGTGGAAATTCAAATTTCAAAATTATGTTCAAAAATTGTAAAAATATTCTAAATTCCAAAAATTTTTTAAATTTTCAAAATTTTCAAAAGTTGAAAAATTTCTAATAAAAAGTTCCAAAAATTTTTAAAATTTTCCAAAAAATGAATAAATTGAAAATCTTTAAAAAATTGAAAAAAGCTGTGGAAATTCAAATTTCAAAATTATGTTCAAAAATTGTAAAAATTTTCTAAATTCCAAAAATTTTTTAAATTTTCAAAATTTTCAAAAGTTGAAAAATTTCTAATAAAAAGTTCCAAAAATTTTTAAAATTTTCCAAAAGTTGAAGAAATTGAAAATCTTTAAAAAATTGAAAAAAGCTGTGGAAATTCAAATTTCAAAATTATGTTCAAAAATTGTAAAAATATTCTAAATTCCAAAAATTTTTTAAATTTTATAAATTTTCAAAAGTTGAAAAATTTCTAATAAAAAGTTCCAAAAATTTTTAAAATTTTCCAAAAAATGAATAAATTGAAAATCTTTAAAAAATTGAAAAAAGCTGTGGAAATTCAAATTTCGAAATTATGTTCAAAAATTGTAAAAATATTCTAAATTCCAAAAATTTTTTAAATTTTCAAAATTTTCAAAAGTTGAAAAATTTCTAATAAAAAGTTCCAAAAATTTTTAAAATTTTCCAAAAGTTGAAGAAATTGAAAATCTTTAAAAAATTGAAAAAAGCTGTGGAAATTCAAATTTCGAAATTATGTTCAAAAATTGTAAAAAAATTCTAAATTCCAAAAATTTTTTAAATTTTATAAATTTTCAAAAGTTGAAAAATTTCTAATAAAAAGTTCCAAAAATTTTTAAAATTTTCCAAAAGTTGAAGAAATTGAAAATCTTTAAAAAATTGAAAAAAGCTGTGGAAATTCAAATTTCGAAATTATGTTCAAAAATTGTAAAAATATTCTAAATTCCAAAAATTTTTTAAATTTTCCAAAAGTTGAAGAAATTGAAAATCTTTAAAAAATTGAAAAAAGCTGTGGAAATTCAAATTTCAAAATTATGTTCAAAAATTGTAAAATTTTTCTAAATTCCAAAAATTTTTTAAATTTTATAAATTTTCAAAAGTTGAAAAATTTCTAATAAAAAGTTCCAAAAATTTTTAAAATTTTCCAAAAAATGAATAAATTGAAAATCTTTAAAAAATTGAAAAAAGCTGTGGAAATTCAAATTTCGAAATTATGTTCAAAAATTGTAAAAATATTCTAAATTCCAAAAATTTTTTAAATTTTATAAATTTTCAAAAGTTGAAAAATTTCTAATAAAAAGTTCCAAAAATTTTTAAAATTTTCCAAAAAATGAATAAATTGAAAATCTTTAAAAAATTGAAAAAAGCTGTGGAAATTCAAATTTCGAAATTATGTTCAAAAATTGTAAAAATATTCTAAATTCCAAAAATTTTTTAAATTTTCAAAATTTTCAAAAGTTGAAAAATTTCTAATAAAAAGTTCCAAAAATTTTTAAAATTTTCCAAAAGTTGAAGAAATTGAAAATCTTTAAAAAATTGAAAAAAGCTGTGGAAATTCAAATTTCGAAATTATGTTCAAAAATTGTAAAAAAATTCTAAATTCCAAAAATTTTTTAAATTTTATAAATTTCAAAAGTTGAAAAATTTCTAATAAAAAGATCCAAAAATTTTTAAAATTTTCCAAAAAATGAATAAATTGAAAATCTTTAAAAAATTGAAAAAAGCTGTGGAAATTCAAATTTCGAAATTATGTTCAAAAATTGTAAAAATATTCTAAATTCTAAAAATTTTTTAAATTTTATAAATTTTCAAAAGTTGAAAAATTTCTAATAAAAAGTTCCAAAAATTTTTAAAATTTTCCAAAAGTTGAAGAAATTGAAAATCTTTAAAAAATTGAAAAAAGCTGTGGAAATTCAAATTTCAAAATTATGTTCAAAAATTGTAAAAATATTCTAAATTCCAAAAATTTTTTAAATTTTCAAAATTTTCAAAAGTTGAAAAATTTCTAATAAAAAGTTCCAAAAATTTTTAAAATTTTCCAAAAAATGAATAAATTGAAAATCTTTAAAAAATTGAAAAAAGCTGTGGAAATTCAAATTTCAAAATTATGTTCAAAAATTGTAAAAATTTTCTAAATTCCAAAAATTTTTTAAATTTTCAAAATTTTCAAAAGTTGAAAAATTTCTAATAAAAAGTTCCAAAAATTTTTAAAATTTTCCAAAAGTTGAAGAAATTGAAAATCTTTAAAAAATTGAAAAAAGCTGTGGAAATTCAAATTTCAAAATTATGTTCAAAAATTGTAAAAATATTCTAAATTCCAAAAATTTTTTAAATTTTATAAATTTTCAAAAGTTGAAAAATTTCTAATAAAAAGTTCCAAAAATTTTTAAAATTTTCCAAAAAATGAATAAATTGAAAATCTTTAAAAAATTGAAAAAAGCTGTGGAAATTCAAATTTCGAAATTATGTTCAAAAATTGTAAAAATATTCTAAATTCCAAAAATTTTTTAAATTTTCAAAATTTTCAAAAGTTGAAAAATTTCTAATAAAAAGTTCCAAAAATTTTTAAAATTTTCCAAAAGTTGAAGAAATTGAAAATCTTTAAAAAATTGAAAAAAGCTGTGGAAATTCAAATTTCGAAATTATATTCAAAAATTGTAAAAATATTCTAAATTCCAAAAATTTTTTAAATTTTCAAAATTTTCAAAAGTTGAAAAATTTCTAATAAAAAGTTCCAAAAATTTTTAAAATTTTCCAAAAGTTGAAGAAATTGAAAATCTTTAAAAAATTGAAAAAAGCTGTGAAAATTCAAATTTCAAAATTATGTTCAAAAATTGTAAAAATTTTCTAAATTCTAAAAATTTTTTAAATTTTCAAAATTTTCAAAAGTTGAAAAATTTCTAATAAAAAGTTCCAAAAATTTTTAAAATTTTCCAAATGTTGAAGAAATTGAAAAACTTTAAAAAATTGAAAAAAGCTGTGGAAATTCAAATTTCAAAATTATGTTCAAAAATTGTAAAAATTTTCTAAATTCCAAAAATTTTTTAAATTTTCAAAATTTTCAAAAGTTGAAAAATTTCTAATAAAAAGTTCCAAAAATTTTTAAAATTTTCCAAAAAATGAAGAAATTGAAAATCTTTAAAAAATTGAAAAAAGCTGTGGAAATTTAAATTTCAAAATTATGTTCAAAAATTGTAAAAATTTTCTAAGTTCCAAAAATTTTTTAAATTTTCAAAATATTTAAAAGTTGAAAAATTTCTAATAAAAAGTTCCAAAAATTCTTAAAATTTTCCAAATGTTGAAGAAATTGAAAAACTTTAAAAAATTGAAAAAAGCTGTGGAAATTTAAATTTCAAAATTATGTTCAAAAATTGTAAAAATTTTCTAAATTCCAAAAATTTTTTAGATTTTCAAAATTTTCAAAAGTTGAAAAACTTCTAATAAAAAGTTCCAAAAATTTTTAAAATTTTCCAAAATTGAAGAAATTGAAAATCTTTAAAAAATTGAAAAAAGCTGTGGAAATTCAAATTTCAAAATTATGTTCAAAAAATGTAAAAATTTTCTAAATTCCAAAAATTTTTTAAATTTTATAAATTTTCAAAAATTTGAAAAATTTCTAGTAAAAAGTTCCAAAAATTTTTAAAATTTTCCAAAAGTTGAAGAAATTGAAAAACTTTAAAAAATTGAAAAAAGCTGTGGAAATTCAAATTTTAAAATTATGTTCAAAAATTGTAAAAATATTCTAAATTCCAAAAATTTTTTAAATTTTATAAATTTTCAAAAGTTGAAAAATTTCTAATAAAAAGTTCCAAAAATTTTTAAAATTTTCCAAAAGTTGAAGAAATTGAAAATCTTTAAAAAATTGAAAAAAGCTCTGGAAATTCAAATTTCAAAATTATGTTCAAAAATTGTAAAAATTTTCTAAATTCCAAAAATTTTTTAAATTTTATAAATTTTCAAAAGTTGAAAAATTTCTAATAAAAAGTTCCAAAAATTTTTAAAATTTTCCAAAAGTTGAAGAAATTGAAAATCTTTAAAAAATTGAAAAAAGCTGTGGAAATTCAAATTTCGAAATTATGTTCAAAAATTGTAAAAATATTCTAAATTCCAAAAATTTTTTAAATTTTATAAATTTTCAAAAGTTGAAAAATTTCTAATAAAAAGTTCCAAAAATTTTTAAAATTTTCCAAAAAATGAAGAAATTGAAAATCTTTAAAAAATTGAAAAAAGCTGTGGAAATTCAAATTTCAAAATTATGTTCAAAAATTGTAAAAATATTCTAAATTCCAAAAATTTTTCAAATTTTATAAATTTTCAAAAGTTGAAAAATTTCTAATAAAAAGTTCCAAAAATTTTTAAAATTTTCCAAAAGTTGAAGAAATTGAAAATCTTTAAAAAATTGAAAAAAGTTGTGGAAATTCAAATTTCAAAATTATGTTCAAAAATTGTAAAAATTTTCTAAATTCCAAAAATTTTTTAAATTTTCAAAATTTTCAAAAGTTGAAAAATTTCTAATAAAAAGTTCCAAAAATTTTTAAAATTTTCCAAAAGTTGAAGAAATTGAAAATCTTTAAAAAATTGAAAAAAGCTGTGGAAATTCAAAATTCAAAATTATGTTCAAAAATTGTAAAAATATTCTAAATTCCAAAAATTTTTTAAATTTTCAAATGTTGAAAAATTTCTAATAAAAAGTTCCAAAAATTTTTAAAATTTTCCAAAAGTTGAAGAAATTGAAAATCTTTAAAAAATTGAAAAAAGCTGTGGAAATTCAAATTTCGAAATTATGTTCAAAAATTGTAAAAATATTCTAAATTCCAAAAATTTTTTAAATTTTCAAAATTTTCAAAAGTTGAAAAATTTCTAATAAAAAGTTCCAAAAATTTTTAAAATTTTCCAAAAGTTGAAGAAATTGAAAATCTTTAAAAAATTGAAAAAAGCTGTGGAAATTCAAATTTCAAAATTATGTTCAAAAATTGTAAAATTTTTCTAAATTCCAAAAATTTTTTAAATTTTATAAATTTTCAAAAGTTGAAAAATTTCTAATAAAAAGTTCCAAAAATTTTTAAAATTTTCCAAAAAATGAATAAATTGAAAATCTTTAAAAAATTGAAAAAAGCTGTGGAAATTCAAATTTCGAAATTATGTTCAAAAATTGTAAAAATATTCTAAATTCCAAAAATTTTTTAAATTTTATAAATTTTCAAAAGTTGAAAAATTTCTAATAAAAAGTTCCAAAAATTTTTAAAATTTTCCAAAAAATGAATAAATTGAAAATCTTTAAAAAATTGAAAAAAGCTGTGGAAATTCAAATTTCGAAATTATGTTCAAAAATTGTAAAAATATTCTAAATTCCAAAAATTTTTTAAATTTTCAAAATTTTCAAAAGTTGAAAAATTTCTAATAAAAAGTTCCAAAAATTTTTAAAATTTTCCAAAAGTTGAAGAAATTGAAAATCTTTAAAAAATTGAAAAAAGCTGTGGAAATTCAAATTTCGAAATTATGTTCAAAAATTGTAAAAAAATTCTAAATTCCAAAAATTTTTTAAATTTTATAAATTTCAAAAGTTGAAAAATTTCTAATAAAAAGATCCAAAAATTTTTAAAATTTTCCAAAAAATGAATAAATTGAAAATCTTTAAAAAATTGAAAAAAGCTGTGGAAATTCAAATTTCGAAATTATGTTCAAAAATTGTAAAAATATTCTAAATTCCAAAAATTTTTTAAATTTTATAAATTTTCAAAAGTTGAAAAATTTCTAATAAAAAGTTCCAAAAATTTTTAAAATTTTCCAAAAGTTGAAGAAATTGAAAATCTTTAAAAAATTGAAAAAAGCTGTGGAAATTCAAATTTCAAAATTATGTTCAAAAATTGTAAAAATATTCTAAATTCCAAAAATTTTTTAAATTTTCAAAATTTTCAAAAGTTGAAAAATTTCTAATAAAAAGTTCCAAAAATTTTTAAAATTTTCCAAAAAATGAATAAATTGAAAATCTTTAAAAATTGAAAAAAGCTGTGGAAATTCAAATTTCAAAATTATGTTCAAAAATTGTAAAAATTTTCTAAATTCCAAAAATTTTTTAAATTTTCAAAATTTTCAAAAGTTGAAAAATTTCTAATAAAAAGTTCCAAAAATTTTTAAAATTTTCCAAAAGTTGAAGAAATTGAAAATCTTTAAAAAATTGAAAAAAGCTGTGGAAATTCAAATTTCAAAATTATGTTCAAAAATTGTAAAAATATTCTAAATTCCAAAAATTTTTTAAATTTTATAAATTTTCAAAAGTTGAAAAATTTCTAATAAAAAGTTCCAAAAATTTTTAAAATTTTCCAAAAAATGAATAAATTGAAAATCTTTAAAAAATTGAAAAAAGCTGTGGAAATTCAAATTTCGAAATTATGTTCAAAAATTGTAAAAATATTCTAAATTCCAAAAATTTTTTAAATTTTCAAAATTTTCAAAAGTTGAAAAATTTCTAATAAAAAGTTCCAAAAATTTTTAAAATTTTCCAAAAGTTGAAGAAATTGAAAATCTTTAAAAAATTGAAAAAAGCTGTGGAAATTCAAATTTCGAAATTATATTCAAAAATTGTAAAAATATTCTAAATTCCAAAAATTTTTTAAATTTTCAAAATTTTCAAAAGTTGAAAAATTTCTAATAAAAAGTTCCAAAAATTTTTAAAATTTTCCAAAAGTTGAAGAAATTGAAAATCTTTAAAAAATTGAAAAAAGCTGTGAAAATTCAAATTTCAAAATTATGTTCAAAAATTGTAAAAATTTTCTAAATTCTAAAAATTTTTTAAATTTTCAAAATTTTCAAAAGTTGAAAAATTTCTAATAAAAAGTTCCAAAAATTTTTAAAATTTTCCAAATGTTGAAGAAATTGAAAAACTTTAAAAAATTGAAAAAAGCTGTGGAAATTCAAATTTCAAAATTATGTTCAAAAATTGTAAAAATTTTCTAAATTCCAAAAATTTTTTAAATTTTCAAAATTTTCAAAAGTTGAAAAATTTCTAATAAAAAGTTCCAAAAATTTTTAAAATTTTCCAAAAAATGAAGAAATTGAAAATCTTTAAAAAATTGAAAAAAGCTGTGGAAATTTAAATTTCAAAATTATGTTCAAAAATTGTAAAAATTTTCTAAGTTCCAAAAATTTTTTAAATTTTCAAAATATTTAAAAGTTGAAAAATTTCTAATAAAAAGTTCCAAAAATTCTTAAAATTTTCCAAATGTTGAAGAAATTGAAAAACTTTAAAAAATTGAAAAAAGCTGTGGAAATTTAAATTTCAAAATTATGTTCAAAAATTGTAAAAATTTTCTAAATTCCAAAAATTTTTTAGATTTTCAAAATTTTCAAAAGTTGAAAAACTTCTAATAAAAAGTTCCAAAAATTTTTAAAATTTTCCAAAATTGAAGAAATTGAAAATCTTTAAAAAATTGAAAAAAGCTGTGGAAATTCAAATTTCAAAATTATGTTCAAAAAATGTAAAAATTTTCTAAATTCCAAAAATTTTTTAAATTTTATAAATTTTCAAAAATTTGAAAAATTTCTAGTAAAAAGTTCCAAAAATTTTTAAAATTTTCCAAAAGTTGAAGAAATTGAAAAACTTTAAAAAATTGAAAAAAGCTGTGGAAATTCAAATTTTAAAATTATGTTCAAAAATTGTAAAAATATTCTAAATTCCAAAAATTTTTTAAATTTTCAAAATTTTCAAAAGTTGCAAAATTTCTAATAAAAAGTTCCAAAAATTTTTAAAATTTTCCAAAAGTTGAAGAAATTGAAAATCTTTAAAAAATTGAAAAAAGCTCTGGAAATTCAAATTTCAAAATTATGTTCAAAAATTGTAAAAATTTTCTAAATTTCAAAAATTTTTTAAATTTTATAAATTTTCAAAAGTTGAAAAATTTCTAATAAAAAGTTCCAAAAATTTTTAAAATTTTCCAAAAGTTGAAGAAATTGAAAATCTTTAAAAAATTGAAAAAAGCTGTGGAAATTCAAATTTCGAAATTATGTTCAAAAATTGTAAAAATATTCTAAATTTCAAAAATTTTTTAAATTTTATAAATTTTCAAAAGTTGAAAAATTTCTAATAAAAAGTTCCAAAAATTTTTAAAATTTTCCAAAAAATGAAGAAATTGAAAATCTTTAAAAAATTGAAAAAAGCTGTGGAAATTCAAATTTCAAAATTATGTTCAAAAATTGTAAAAATATTCTAAATTCCAAAAATTTTTCAAATTTTATAAATTTTCAAAAGTTGAAAAATTTCTAATAAAAAGTTCCAAAAATTTTTAAAATTTTCCAAAAGTTGAAGAAATTGAAAATCTTTAAAAAATTGAAAAAAGTTGTGGAAATTCAAATTTTAAAATTATGTTCAAAAATTGTAAAAATTTTCTAAATTCCAAAAATTTTTTAAATTTTCAAAATTTTCAAAAGTTGAAAAATTTCTAATAAAAAGTTCCAAAAATTTTTAAAATTTTCCAAAAGTTGAAGAAATTGAAAATCTTTAAAAAATTGAAAAAAGCTGTGGAAATTCAAAATTCAAAATTATGTTCAAAAATTGTAAAAATATTCTAAATTCCAAAAATTTTTTAAATTTTCAAAATTTTCAAATGTTGAAAAATTTCTAATAAAAAGTTCCAAAAATTTTTAAAATTTTCCAAAAGTTGAAGAAATTGAAAATCTTTAAAAAATTGAAAAAAGCTGTGGAAATTCAAATTTCAAAATTATGTTCTAAAATTGTAAAAATTTTCTAAATTCCAAAAATTTTTTAAATTTTATAAATTTTCAAAAGTTGAAAAATTTCTAATAAAAAGTTCCAAAAATTTTTAAAATTTTCCAAAAAATGAATAAATTGAAAATCTTTAAAAAATTGAAAAAAGCTGTGGAAATTCAAATTTTTTAAATTATGTTCAAAAATTGTAAAAATATTCTAAATTCCAAAAAATTTTTAAATTTTATAAATTTTCAAAAGTTGAAAAATTTCTAATAAAAAGTTCCAAAAATTTTTAAAATTTTCCAAAAAATGAAGAAATTGAAAATCTTTAAAAAATTGAAAAAAGCTGTGGAAATTCAAATTTCAAAATTATGTTCAAAAATTGTAAAAATATTCTAAATTCCAAAAATTTTTTAAATTTTCAAAATTTTCAAAAGTTGAAAAATTTCTAATAAAAAGTTCCAAAAATTTTCCAAAAGTTGAAGAAATTGAAAATCTTTAAAAAATTGAAAAAAGTTGTGGAAATTCAAATTTCAAAATTATGTTCAAAAATTGTAAAAATTTTCTAAATTCCAAAAATTTTTTAAATTTTATAAATTTTCAAAAGTTGAAAAATTTCTAATAAAAAGTTCCAAAAATTTTTAAAATTTTCCAAAAGTTGAAGAAATTGAAAATCTTTAAAAAATTGAAAAAAGCTGTGGAAATTCAAATTTCAAAATTATGTTCAAAAATTGTAAAAATATTCTAAATTCCAAAAATTTTTTAAATTTTCAAAATTTTCAAATGTTGAAAAATTTCTAATAAAAAGTCCAAAAATTTTTAAAATTTTCCAAAAGTTGAAGAAATTGAAAATCTTTAAAAAATTGAAAAAAGCTGTGGAAATTCAAATTTCAAAATTATGTTCAAAAATTGTAAAAATTTTCTAAATTCCAAAAATTTTTTAAATTTTATAAATTTTCAAAAGTTGAAAAATTTCTAATAAAAAGTTCCAAAAATTTTTAAAATTTTCCAAAAGTTGAAGAAATTGAAAATCTTTAAAAAATTGAAAAAAGCTGTGGAAATATTCTAAATTCCAAAAATTTTTTAAATTTTATAAATTATCAAAAGTTGAAAAATTTCTAATAAAAAGTTCCAAAAATTTTTAAAATTTTCCAAAAGTTGAAGAAATTGAAAATCTTTAAAAAATTGAAAAAAGCTGTGGAAATTCAAATTTCAAAATTATGTTCAAAAATTGTAAAAATATTCTAAATTCCAAAAATTTTTTAAATTTTCAAAATTTTCAAAAGTTGAAAAATTTCTAATAAAAAGTTCCAAAAATTTTTAAAATTTTCCAAAAAATGAATAAATTGAAAATCTTTAAAAAATTGAAAAAAGCTGTGGAAATTCAAATTTCGAAATTATGTTCAAAAATTGTAAAAATATTCTAAATTCCAAAAATTTTTTAAATTTTCAAAATTTTCAAAAGTTGAAAAATTTCTAATAAAAAGTTCCAAAAATTTTTAAAATTTTCCAAAAGTTGAAGAAATTGAAAATCTTTAAAAAATTGAAAAAAGCTGTGGAAATTCAAATTTCAAAATTATGTTCAAAAATTGTAAAAATTTTCTAAATTCCAAAAATTTTTTAAATTTTCAAAATTTTCAAAAGTTGAAAAATTTCTAATAAAAAGTTCCAAAAATTTTTAAAATTTTCCAAAAGTTGAAGAAATTGAAAATCTTTAAAAAATTGAAAAAAGCTGTGGAAATTCAAATTTCAAAATTATGTTCAAAAATTGTAAAAATATTCTAAATTCCAAAAATTTTTTAAATTTTCAAAATTTTCAAAAGTTGAAAAATTTCTAATAAAAAGTTCCAAAAATTTTTAAAATTTTCCAAAAGTTGAAGAAATTGAAAATCTTTAAAAAATTGAAAAAAGCTGTGGAAATTCAAATTTCAAAATTATGTTCAAAAATTGTAAAAATATTCTAAATTCCAAAAATTTTTTTTATTTTATAAATTTTCAAAAGTTGAAAAATTTCTAATAAAAAGTTCCAAAAATTTTAAAAATTTTCCAAAAAATGAATAAATTGAAAATCTTTAAAAAATTGAAAAAAGCTGTGGAAATTCAAATTTCAAAATTATGTTCAAAAATTGTAAAAATATTCTAAATTCCAAAAATTTTTTAAATTTTCAAAATTTTCAAAAGTTGAAAAATTTCTAATAAAAAGTTCCAAAAATTTTTAAAATTTTCCAAAAAATGAATAAATTGAAAATCTTTAAAAAATTGAAAAAAGCTGTGGAAATTCAAATTTCGAAATTATGTTCAAAAATTGTAAAAATATTCTAAATTCCAAAAATTTTTTAAATTTTCAAAATTTTCAAAAGTTGAAAAATTTCTAATAAAAAGTTCCAAAAATTTTTAAAATTTTCCAAAAAATGAATAAATTGAAAATCTTTAAAAAATTGAAAAAAGCTGTGGAAATTCAAATTTCAAAATTATGTTCAAAAATTGTAAAAATATTCTAAATTCCAAAAATTTTTTAAATTTTATAAATTTTCAAAAGTTGAAAAATTTCTAATAAAAAGTTCCAAAAATTTTTAAAATTTTCCAAAAGTTGAAGAAATTGAAAATCTTTAAAAAATTGAAAAAAGCTGTGGAAATTCAAATTTCAAAATTATGTTCAAAAATTGTAAAAATATTCTAAATTCCAAAAATTTTTTAAAATTTATAAATTTTCAAAAGTTGAAAAATTTCTAATAAAAAGTTCCAAAAATTTTTAAAATTTTCCAAAAAATGAATAAATTGAAAATCTTTAAAAAATTGAAAAAAGCTGTGGAAATTCAAATTTCAAAATTATGTTCAAAAATTGTAAAAATATTCTAAATTCCAAAAATTTTTTAAATTTTCAAAATTTTCAAAAGTTGAAAAATTTCTAATAAAAAGTTCCAAAAATTTTTAAAATTTTCCAAAAGTTGAAGAAATTGAAAATCTTTAAAAAATTGAAAAAAGCTGTGGAAATTCAAATTTCAAAATTATGTTCAAAAATTGTAAAAATTTTCTAAATTCCAAAAATTTTTTAAATTTTCAAAATTTTCAAAAGTTGAAAAATTTCTAATAAAAAGTTCCAAAAATTTTTAAAATTTTCCAAAAGTTGAAGAAATTGAAAATCTTTAAAAAATTGAAAAAAGCTGTGGAAATTCAAATTTCAAAATTATGTTCAAAAATTGTAAAAATTTTCTAAATTCCAAAAATTTTTTAAATTTTCAAAATTTTCAAAAGTTGAAAAATTTCTAATAAAAAGTTCCAAAAATTTTTAAAATTTTCCAAAAGTTGAAGAAATTGAAAATCTTTAAAAAATTGAAAAAAGCTGTGGAAATTCAAATTTCAAAATTATGTTCAAAAATTGTAAAAATATTCTAAATTCCAAAAATTTTTTAAATTTTATAAATTATCAAAAGTTGAAAAATTTCTAATAAAAAGTTCCAAAAATTTTTAAAATTTTCCAAAAGTTGAAGAAATTGAAAATCTTTAAAAAATTGAAAAAAGCTGTGGAAATTCAAATTTCAAAATTATGTTCAAAAATTGTAAAAATATTCTAAATTCCAAAAATTTTTTAAATTTTATAAATTTTCAAAAGTTGAAAAATTTCTAATAAAAAGTTCCAAAAATTTTTAAAATTTTCCAAAAAATGAATAAATTGAAAATCTTTAAAAAATTGAAAAAAGCTGTGGAAATTCAAATTTCGAAATTATGTTCAAAAATTGTAAAAATATTCTAAATTCCAAAAATTTTTTAAATTTTCAAAATTTTCAAAAGTTGAAAAATTTCTAATAAAAAGTTCCAAAAATTTTTAAAATTTTCCAAAAGTTGAAGAAATTGAAAATCTTTAAAAAATTGAAAAAAGCTGTGGAAATTCAAATTTCAAAATTATGTTCAAAAATTGTAAAAATTTTCTAAATTCCAAAAATTTTTTAAATTTTCAAAATTTTCAAAAGTTGAAAAATTTCTAATAAAAAGTTCCAAAAATTTTTTAAAATTTTCCAAAAGTTGAAGAAATTGAAAATCTTTAAAAAATTGAAAAAAGCTGTGGAAATTCAAATTTCAAAATTATGTTCAAAAATTGTAAAAATATTCTAAATTCCAAAAATTTTTTAAATTTTCAAAATTTTCAAAAGTTGAAAAATTTCTAATAAAAAGTTCCAAAAATTTTTAAAATTTTCCAAAAGTTGAAGAAATTGAAAATCTTTAAAAAATTGAAAAAAGCTGTGGAAATTCAAAATTCAAAATTATGTTCAAAAATTGTAAAAATATTCTAAATTCCAAAAATTTTTTAAATTTTCAAAATTTTCAAATGTTGAAAAATTTCTAATAAAAAGTTCCAAAAATTTTTAAAATTTTCCAAAAGTTGAAGAAATTGAAAATCTTTAAAAAATTGAAAAAAGCTGTGGAAATTCAAATTTCAAAATTATGTTCAAAAATTGTAAAAATTTTCTAAATTCCAAAAATTTTTTAAATTTTATAAATTTTCAAAAGTTGAAAAATTTCTAATAAAAAGTTCCAAAAATTTTTAAAATTTTCCGAAAAATGAATAAATTGAAAATCTTTAAAAAATTGAAAAAAGCTGTGGAAATTCAAATTTTTTAAATTATGTTCAAAAATTGTAAAAATATTCTAAATTCCAAAAATTTTTTAAATTTTATAAATTTTCAAAAGTTGAAAAATTTCTAATAAAAAGTTCCAAAAATTTTTAAAATTTTCCAAAAAATGAAGAAATTGAAAATCTTTAAAAAATTGAAAAAAGCTGTGGAAATTCAAATTTCAAAATTATGTTCAAAAATTGTAAAAATATTCTAAATTCCAAAAATTTATTAAATTTTCAAAATTTTCAAAAGTTGAAAAATTTCTAATAAAAAGTTCCAAAAATTTTTAAAATTTTCCAAAAGTTGAAGAAATTGAAAATCTTTAAAAAATTGAAAAAAGCTGTGGAAATTCAAATTTCAAAATTATGTTCAAAAATTGTAAAAATATTCTAAATTCCAAAAATTTTTTAAATTTTATAAATTTTCAAAAGTTGAAAAATTTCTAATAAAAAGTTCCAAAAATTTTTAAAATTTTCCGAAAGTTGAAGAAATTGAAAATCTTTAAAAAATTGAAAAAAGCTGTGGAAATTCAAATTTCAAAATTATGTTCAAAAATTGTAAAAATTTTCTAAATTCCAAAAATTTTTTAAATTTTATAAATTTTCAAAAGTTGAAAAATTTCTAATAAAAAGTTCCAAAAATTTTTAAAATTTTCCAAAAGTTGAAGAAATTGAAAATCTTTAAAAAATTGAAAAAAGCTGTGGAAATTCAAATTTCAAAATTATGTTCAAAAATTGTAAAAATATTCTAAATTCCAAAAATTTTTTAAATTTTATAAATTTTCAAAAGTTGAAAAATTTCTAATAAAAAGTTCCAAAAATTTTTAAAATTTTCCGAAAGTTGAAGAAATTGAAAATCTTTAAAAAATTGAAAAAAGCTGTGGAAATTCAAATTTCAAAATTATGTTCAAAAATTGTAAAAATTTTCTAAATTCCAAAAATTTTTTAAATTTTATAAATTTTCAAAAGTTGAAAAATTTCTAATAAAAAGTTCCAAAAATTTTTAAAATTTTCCAAAAGTTGAAGAAATTGAAAATCTTTAAAAAATTGAAAAAAGCTGTGGAAATTCAAATTTCAAAATTATGTTCAAAAATTGTAAAAATTTTCTAAATTCCAAAAATTTTTTAAATTTTCAAAATTTTCAAAAGTTGAAAAATTTCTAATAAAAAGTTCCAAAAATTTTTAAAATTTTCCAAAAGTTGAAGAAATTGAAAATCTTTAAAAAATTGAAAAAAGCTGTGGAAATTCAAATTTCAAAATTATGTTCAAAAATTGTAAAAATATTCTAAATTCCAAAAATTTTTTAAATTTTCAAAATTTTCAAAAGTTGAAAAATTTCTAATAAAAAGTTCCAAAAATTTTTAAAATTTTCCAAAAGTTGAAGAAATTGAAAATCTTTAAAAAATTGAAAAAAGCTGTGGAAATTCAAATTTCAAAATTATGTTCAAAAATTGTAAAAATATTCTAAATTCCAAAAATTTTTTTTATTTTATAAATTTTCAAAAGTTGAAAAATTTCTAATAAAAAGTTCCAAAAATTTTAAAAATTTTCCAAAAAATGAATAAATTGAAAATCTTTAAAAAATTGAAAAAAGCTGTGGAAATTCAAATTTCAAAATTATGTTCAAAAATTGTAAAAATATTCTAAATTCCAAAAATTTTTTAAATTTTCAAAATTTTCAAAAGTTGAAAAATTTCTAATAAAAAGTTCCAAAAATTTTTAAAATTTTCCAAAAAATGAATAAATTGAAAATCTTTAAAAAATTGAAAAAAGCTGTGGAAATTCAAATTTCGAAATTATGTTCAAAAATTGTAAAAATATTCTAAATTCCAAAAATTTTTTAAATTTTCAAAATTTTCAAAAGTTGAAAAATTTCTAATAAAAAGTTCCAAAAATTTTTAAAATTTTCCAAAAAATGAATAAATTGAAAATCTTTAAAAAATTGAAAAAAGCTGTGGAAATTCAAATTTCAAAATTATGTTCAAAAATTGTAAAAATATTCTAAATTCCAAAAATTTTTTAAATTTTATAAATTTTCAAAAGTTGAAAAATTTCTAATAAAAAGTTCCAAAAATTTTTAAAATTTTCCAAAAGTTGAAGAAATTGAAAATCTTTAAAAAATTGAAAAAAGCTGTGGAAATTCAAATTTCAAAATTATGTTCAAAAATTGTAAAAATATTCTAAATTCCAAAAATTTTTTAAAATTTATAAATTTTCAAAAGTTGAAAAATTTCTAATAAAAAGTTCCAAAAATTTTTAAAATTTTCCAAAAAATGAATAAATTGAAAATCTTTAAAAAATTGAAAAAAGCTGTGGAAATTCAAATTTCAAAATTATGTTCAAAAATTGTAAAAATATTCTAAATTCCAAAAATTTTTTAAATTTTCAAAATTTTCAAAAGTTGAAAAATTTCTAATAAAAAGTTCCAAAAATTTTTAAAATTTTCCAAAAGTTGAAGAAATTGAAAATCTTTAAAAAATTGAAAAAAGCTGTGGAAATTCAAATTTCAAAATTATGTTCAAAAATTGTAAAAATTTTCTAAATTCCAAAAATTTTTTAAATTTTCAAAATTTTCAAAAGTTGAAAAATTTCTAATAAAAAGTTCCAAAAATTTTTAAAATTTTCCAAAAGTTGAAGAAATTGAAAATCTTTAAAAAATTGAAAAAAGCTGTGGAAATTCAAATTTCAAAATTATGTTCAAAAATTGTAAAAATTTTCTAAATTCCAAAAATTTTTTAAATTTTCAAAATTTTCAAAAGTTGAAAAATTTCTAATAAAAAGTTCCAAAAATTTTTAAAATTTTCCAAAAGTTGAAGAAATTGAAAATCTTTAAAAAATTGAAAAAAGCTGTGGAAATTCAAATTTCAAAATTATGTTCAAAAATTGTAAAAATATTCTAAATTCCAAAAATTTTTTAAATTTTATAAATTATCAAAAGTTGAAAAATTTCTAATAAAAAGTTCCAAAAATTTTTAAAATTTTCCAAAAGTTGAAGAAATTGAAAATCTTTAAAAAATTGAAAAAAGCTGTGGAAATTCAAATTTCAAAATTATGTTCAAAAATTGTAAAAATATTCTAAATTCCAAAAATTTTTTAAATTTTATAAATTTTCAAAAGTTGAAAAATTTCTAATAAAAAGTTCCAAAAATTTTTAAAATTTTCCAAAAAATGAATAAATTGAAAATCTTTAAAAAATTGAAAAAAGCTGTGGAAATTCAAATTTCGAAATTATGTTCAAAAATTGTAAAAATATTCTAAATTCCAAAAATTTTTTAAATTTTCAAAATTTTCAAAAGTTGAAAAATTTCTAATAAAAAGTTCCAAAAATTTTTAAAATTTTCCAAAAGTTGAAGAAATTGAAAATCTTTAAAAAATTGAAAAAAGCTGTGGAAATTCAAATTTCAAAATTATGTTCAAAAATTGTAAAAATTTTCTAAATTCCAAAAATTTTTTAAATTTTCAAAATTTTCAAAAGTTGAAAAATTTCTAATAAAAAGTTCCAAAAATTTTTAAAATTTTCCAAAAGTTGAAGAAATTGAAAATCTTTAAAAAATTGAAAAAAGCTGTGGAAATTCAAATTTCAAAATTATGTTCAAAAATTGTAAAAATATTCTAAATTCCAAAAATTTTTTAAATTTTCAAAATTTTCAAAAGTTGAAAAATTTCTAATAAAAAGTTCCAAAAATTTTTAAAATTTTCCAAAAGTTGAAGAAATTGAAAATCTTTAAAAAATTGAAAAAAGCTGTGGAAATTCAAAATTCAAAATTATGTTCAAAAATTGTAAAAATATTCTAAATTCCAAAAATTTTTTAAATTTTCAAAATTTTCAAATGTTGAAAAATTTCTAATAAAAAGTTCCAAAAATTTTTAAAATTTTCCAAAAGTTGAAGAAATTGAAAATCTTTAAAAAATTGAAAAAAGCTGTGGAAATTCAAATTTCAAAATTATGTTCAAAAATTGTAAAAATTTTCTAAATTCCAAAAATTTTTTAAATTTTATAAATTTTCAAAAGTTGAAAAATTTCTAATAAAAAGTTCCAAAAATTTTTAAAATTTTCCGAAAAATGAATAAATTGAAAATCTTTAAAAAATTGAAAAAAGCTGTGGAAATTCAAATTTTTTAAATTATGTTCAAAAATTGTAAAAATATTCTAAATTCCAAAAATTTTTTAAATTTTATAAATTTTCAAAAGTTGAAAAATTTCTAATAAAAAGTTCCAAAAATTTTTAAAATTTTCCAAAAAATGAAGAAATTGAAAATCTTTAAAAAATTGAAAAAAGCTGTGGAAATTCAAATTTCAAAATTATGTTCAAAAATTGTAAAAATATTCTAAATTCCAAAAATTTATTAAATTTTCAAAATTTTCAAAAGTTGAAAAATTTCTAATAAAAAGTTCCAAAAATTTTTAAAATTTTCCAAAAGTTGAAGAAATTGAAAATCTTTAAAAAATTGAAAAAAGCTGTGGAAATTCAAATTTCAAAATTATGTTCAAAAATTGTAAAAATATTCTAAATTCCAAAAATTTTTTAAATTTTATAAATTTTCAAAAGTTGAAAAATTTCTAATAAAAAGTTCCAAAAATTTTTAAAATTTTCCGAAAGTTGAAGAAATTGAAAATCTTTAAAAAATTGAAAAAAGCTGTGGAAATTCAAATTTCAAATTTATGTTCAAAAATTGTAAAAATTTTCTAAATTCCAAAAATTTTTTAAATTTTATAAATTTTCAAAAGTTGAAAAATTTCTAATAAAAAGTTCCAAAAATTTTTAAAATTTTCCAAAAGTTGAAGAAATTGAAAATCTTTAAAAAATTGAAAAAAGCTGTGGAAATTCAAATTTCAAAATTATGTTCAAAAATTGTAAAAATATTCTAAATTCCAAAAATTTTTTAAATTTTATAAATTTTCAAAAGTTGAAAAATTTCTAATAAAAAGTTCCAAAAATTTTTAAAATTTTCCAAAAAATGAATAAATTGAAAACCTTTAAAAAATTGAAAAAAGCTGTGGAAATCCAAATTTCGAAATTATGTTCAAAAATTGTAAAAATATTCTAAATTCCAAAAATTTTTTGAATTTTCAAAATTTTCAAAAGTTGAAAAATTTCTAATAAAAAGTTCCAAAAATTTTTAAAATTTTCCAAAAGTTGAAGAAATTGAAAATCTTTAAAAAATTGAAAAAAGCTGTGGAAATTCAAATTTCAAAATTATGTTCAAAAATTGTAAAAATTTTCTAAATTCCAAAAATTTTTTAAATTTTCAAAATTTTCAAAAGTTGAAAAATTTCTAATAAAAAGTTCCAAAAATTTTTAAAATTTTCCAAAAGTTGAAGAAATTGAAAATCTTTAAAAAATTGAAAAAAGCTGTGGAAATTCAAATTTCAAAATTATGTTCAAAAATTGTAAAAATATTCTAAATTCCAAAAATTTTTTAAATTTTCAAAATTTTCAAAAGTTGAAAAATTTCTAATAAAAAGTTCCAAAAATTTTCCAAAAGTTGAAGAAATTGAAAATCTTTAAAAAATTGAAAAAAGTTGTGGAAATTCAAATTTCAAAATTATGTTCAAAAATTGTAAAAATTTTCTAAATTCCAAAAATTTTTTAAATTTTATAAATTTTCAAAAGTTGAAAAATTTCTAATAAAAAGTTCCAAAAATTTTTAAAATTTTCCAAAAGTTGAAGAAATTGAAAATCTTTAAAAAATTGAAAAAAGCTGTGGAAATTCAAAATTCAAAATTATGTTCAAAAATTGTAAAAATATTCTAAATTCCAAAAATTTTTTAAATTTTCAAAATTTTCAAATGTTGAAAAATTTCTAATAAAAAGTTCCAAAAATTTTTAAAATTTTCCAAAAGTTGAAGAAATTGAAAATCTTTAAAAAATTGAGAAAAGCTGTGGAAATTCAAATTTCAAAATTATGTTCAAAAATTGTAAAAATTTTCTAAATTCCAAAAATTTTTTAAATTTTATAAATTTTCAAAAGTTGAAAAATTTCTAATAAAAAGTTCCAAAAATTTTTAAAATTTTCCAAAAAATGAATAAATTGAAAATCTTTAAAAAATTGAAAAAAGCTGTGGAAATTCAAATTTCAAAATTATGTTCAAAAATTGTAAAAATATTCTAAATTCCAAAAATTTATTAAATTTTCAAAATTTTCAAAAGTTGAAAAATTTCTAATAAAAAGTTCCAAAAATTTTCCAAAAGTTGAAGAAATTGAAAATCTTTAAAAAATTGAAAAAAGTTGTGGAAATTCAAATTTCAAAATTATGTTCAAAAATTGTAAAAATTTTCTAAATTCCAAAAATTTTTTAAATTTTATAAATTTTCAAAAGTTGAAAAATTTCTAATAAAAAGTTCCAAAAATTTTTAAAATTTTCCAAAAGTTGAAGAAATTGAAAATCTTTAAAAAATTGAAAAAAGCTGTGGAAATTCAAATTTCAAAATTATGTTCAAAAATTGTAAAAATATTCTAAATTCCAAAAATTTTTTAAATTTTATAAATTTTCAAAAGTTGAAAAATTTCTAATAAAAAGTTCCAAAAATTTTTAAAATTTTCCAAAAGTTGAAGAAATTGAAAATCTTTAAAAAATTGAAAAAAGCTGTGGAAATTCAAATTTCAAAATTATGTTCAAAAATTGTAAAAATTTTCTAAATTCCAAAAATTTTTTAAATTTTATAAATTTTCAAAAGTTGAAAAATTTCTAATAAAAAGTTCCAAAAATTTTTAAAATTTTCCAAAAGTTGAAGAAATTGAAAATCTTTAAAAAATTGAAAAAAGCTGTGGAAATTCAAATTTCAAAATTATGTTCAAAAATTGTAAAAATATTCTAAATTCCAAAAATTTTTTAAATTTTATAAATTTTCAAAAGTTGAAAAATTTCTAATAAAAAGTTCCAAAAATTTTTAAAATTTTCCAAAAAATGAATAAATTGAAAATCTTTAAAAAATTGAAAAAAGCTGTGGAAATCCAAATTTCGAAATTATGTTCAAAAATTGTAAAAATATTCTAAATTCCAAAAATTTTTTGAATTTTCAAAATTTTCAAAAGTTGAAAAATTTCTAATAAAAAGTTCCAAAAATTTTTAAAATTTTCCAAAAGTTGAAGAAATTGAAAATCTTTAAAAAATTGAAAAAAGCTGTGGAAATTCAAATTTCAAAATTATGTTCAAAAATTGTAAAAATTTTCTAAATTCCAAAAATTTTTTAAATTTTCAAAATTTTCAAAAGTTGAAAAATTTCTAATAAAAAGTTCCAAAAATTTTTAAAATTTTCCAAAAGTTGAAGAAATTGAAAATCTTTAAAAAATTGAAAAAAGCTGTGGAAATTCAAATTTCAAAATTATGTTCAAAAATTGTAAAAATATTCTAAATTCCAAAAATTTTTTAAATTTTCAAAATTTTCAAAAGTTGAAAAATTTCTAATAAAAAGTTCCAAAAATTTTTAAAATTTTCCAAAAAATGAATAAATTGAAAATCTTTAAAAAATTGAAAAAAGCTGTGGAAATTCAAATTTCAAAATTATGTTCAAAAACTGTAAAAATATTCTAAATTCCAAAAATTTTTTAAATTTTCAAAATTTTCAAAAGTTGAAAAATTTCTAATAAAAAGTTCCAAAAATTTTTAAAATTTTCCAAAAAATGAATAAATTGAAAATCTTTAAAAAATTGAAAAAAGCTGTGGAAATTCAAATTTCGAAATTATGTTCAAAAATTGTAAAAATATTCTAAATTCCAAAAATTTTTTAAATTTTCAAAATTTTCAAAAGTTGAAAAATTTCTAATAAAAAGTTCCAAAAATTTTTAAAATTATCCAAAAAATGAATAAATTGAAAATCTTTAAAAAATTGAAAAAAGCTGTGGAAATTCAAATTTCAAAATTATGTTCAAAAATTGTAAAAATATTCTAAATTCCAAAAATTTTTTAAATTTTATAAATTTTCAAAAGTTGAAAAATTTCTAATAAAAAGTTCCAAAAATTTTTAAAATTTTCCAAAAGTTGAAGAAATTGAAAATCTTTAAAAAATTGAAAAAAGCTGTGGAAATTCAAATTTCAAAATTATGTTCAAAAATTGTAAAAATATTCTAAATTCTAAAAATTTTTTAAAATTTATAAATTTTCAAAAGTTGAAAAATTTCTAATAAAAAGTTCCAAAAATTTTTAAAATTTTCCAAAAAATGAATAAATTGAAAATCTTTAAAAAATTGAAAAAAGCTGTGGAAATTCAAATTTCAAAATTATGTTCAAAAATTGTAAAAATATTCTAAATTCCAAAAATTTTTTAAATTTTCAAAATTTTCAAAAGTTGAAAAATTTCTAATAAAAAGTTCCAAAAATTTTTAAAATTTTCCAAAAGTTGAAGAAATTGAAAATCTTTAAAAAATTGAAAAAAGCTGTGGAAATTCAAATTTCAAAATTATGTTCAAAAATTGTAAAAATTTTCTAAATTCCAAAAATTTTTTAAATTTTCAAAATTTTCAAAAGTTGAAAAATTTCTAATAAAAAGTTCCAAAAATTTTTAAAATTTTCCAAAAGTTGAAGAAATTGAAAATCTTTAAAAAATTGAAAAAAGCTGTGGAAATTCAAATTTCAAAATTATGTTCAAAAATTGTCAAAATATTCTAAATTCCAAAAATTTTTTAAATTTTCAAAATTTTCAAAAGTTGAAAAATTTCTAATAAAAAGTTCCAAAAATTTTTAAAATTTTCCAAAAAATGAATAAATTGAAAATCTTTAAAAAATTGAAAAAAGCTGTGGAAATTCAAATTTCAAAATTATGTTCAAAAATTGTAAAAATATTCTAAATTCCAAAAATTTTTTAAATTTTCAAAATTTTCAAAAGTTGAAAAATTTCTAATAAAAAGTTCCAAAAATTTTTAAAATTTTCCAAAAAATGAATAAATTGAAAATCTTTAAAAAATTGAAAAAAGCTGTGGAAATTCAAATTTCGAAATTATGTTCAAAAATTGTAAAAATATTCTAAATTCCAAAAATTTTTTAAATTTTCAAAATTTTCAAAAGTTGAAAAATTTCTAATAAAAAGTTCCAAAAATTTTTAAAATTATCCAAAAAATGAATAAATTGAAAATCTTTAAAAAATTGAAAAAAGCTGTGGAAATTCAAATTTCAAAATTATGTTCAAAAATTGTAAAAATATTCTAAATTCCAAAAATTTTTTAAATTTTATAAATTTTCAAAAGTTGAAAAATTTCTAATAAAAAGTTCCAAAAATTTTTAAAATTTTCCAAAAGTTGAAGAAATTGAAAATCTTTAAAAAATTGAAAAAAGCTGTGGAAATTCAAATTTCAAAATTATGTTCAAAAATTGTAAAAATATTCTAAATTCTAAAAATTTTTTAAAATTTATAAATTTTCAAAAGTTGAAAAATTTCTAATAAAAAGTTCCAAAAATTTTTAAAATTTTCCAAAAAATGAATAAATTGAAAATCTTTAAAAAATTGAAAAAAGCTGTGGAAATTCAAATTTCAAAATTATGTTCAAAAATTGTAAAAATATTCTAAATTCCAAAAATTTTTTAAATTTTCAAAATTTTCAAAAGTTGAAAAATTTCTAATAAAAAGTTCCAAAAATTTTTAAAATTTTCCAAAAGTTGAAGAAATTGAAAATCTTTAAAAAATTGAAAAAAGCTGTGGAAATTCAAATTTCAAAATTATGTTCAAAAATTGTAAAAATTTTCTAAATTCCAAAAATTTTTTAAATTTTCAAAATTTTCAAAAGTTGAAAAATTTCTAATAAAAAGTTCCAAAAATTTTTAAAATTTTCCAAAAGTTGAAGAAATTGAAAATCTTTAAAAAATTGAAAAAAGCTGTGGAAATTCAAATTTCAAAATTATGTTCAAAAATTGTAAAAATATTCTAAATTCCAAAAATTTTTTAAATTTTCAAAATTTTCAAAAGTTGAAAAATTTCTAATAAAAAGTTCCAAAAATTTTAAAAATTTTCCAAAAAATGAATAAATTGAAAATCTTTAAAAAATTGAAAAAAGCTCTGGAAATTCAAATTTCAAAATTATGTTCAAAAATTGTAAAAATTTTCTAAATTCCAAAAATTTTTTAAATTTTCAAAATTTTCAAAAGTTGAAAAATTTCTAATAAAAAGTTCCAAAAATTTTTAAAATTTTCCAAAAGTTGAAGAAATTGAAAATCTTTAAAAAATTGAAAAAAGCTGTGGAAATTCAAATTTCAAAATTATGTTCAAAAATTGTAAAAATATTCTAAATTCAGAAAATTTTTTAAATTTTCAAAAGTTGAAAAATTTCTAATAAAAAGTTCCAAAAATTTTTAAAATTTTCCAAAAGTTGAAGAAATTGAAAATCTTTAAAAAATTGAAAAAAGCTGTGGAAATTCAAATTTCAAAATAATGTTCAAAAATTGTAAAAATATTCTAAATTCCAAAAATTTTTTAAATTTTCAAAATTTTCAAATGTTGAAAAATTTCTAATATAAAGTTCCAAAAATTTTTAAAATTTTCCAAAAGTTGAAGAAATTGAAAATCTTTAAAAAATTGAAAAAAGCTGTGGAAATTCAAATTTCAAAATTATGTTCAAAAATTGTAAAAATATTCTAAATTCCAAAAATTTTTTAAATTTTATAAATTTATAAATTTTCAAAAGTTGAAAAATTTCTAATAAAAAGTTCCAAAAATTTTAAAAATTTTCCAAAAAATGAATAAATTGAAAAAAGCTGTGGAAATTCAAATTTCAAAATTATGTTCAAAAATTGTAAAAATATTCTAAATTCCAAAAATTTTTTAAATTTTCAAAATTTTCAAAAGTTGAAAAATTTCTAATAAAAAGTTCCAAAAATTTTAAAAATTTTCCAAAAAATGAATAAATTGAAAATCTTTAAAAAATTGAAAAAAGCTGTGGAAATTCAAATTTCAAAATTATGTTCAAAAATTGTAAAAATTTTCTAAATTCCAAAAATTTTTTAAATTTTCAAAATTTTCAAAAGTTGAAAAATTTCTAATAAAAAGTTCCAAAAATTTTTAAAATTTTCCAAAAGTTGAAGAAATTGAAAATCTTTAAAAAATTGAAAAAAGCTGTGGAAATTCAAATTTCGAAATTATGTTCAAAAATTGTAAAAATATTCTAAATTCCAAAAATTTTTTAAATTTTATAAATTTTCAAAAGTTGAAAAATTTCTAATAAAAAGTTCCAAAAATTTTAAAAATTTTCCAAAAAATGAATAAATTGAAAAAAGCTGTGGAAATTCAAATTTCAAAATTATGTTCAAAAATTGTAAAAATATTCTAAATTCCAAAAATTTTTTAAATTTTCAAAATTTTCAAAAGTTGAAAAATTTCTAATAAAAAGTTCCAAAAATTTTTAAAATTTTCCAAAAGTTGAAGAAATTGAAAATCTTTAAAAAATTGAAAAAAGTTGTGGAAATTCAAATTTCAAAATTATGTTCAAAAATTGTAAAAATTTTCTAAATTCCAAAAATTTTTTAAATTTTCAAAATTTTCAAAAGTTGAAAAATTTCTAATAAAAAGTTCCAAAAATTTTTAAAATTTTCCAAAAGTTGAAGAAATTGAAAATCTTTAAAAAATTGAAAAAAGCTGTGGAAATTCAAAATTATGTTCAAAAATTGTAAAAATATTCTAAATTCCAAAAATTTTTTAAATTTTCAAAATTTTCAAATGTTGAAAAATTTCTAATAAAAAGTTCCAAAAATTTTTAAAATTTTCCAAAAGTTGAAGAAATTGAAAATCTTTAAAAAATTGAAAAAAGCTGTGGAAATTCAAATTTCAAAATTATGTTCAAAAATTGTAAAAATTTTCTAAATTCCAAAAATTTTTTAAATTTTCAAAATTTTCAAAAGTTAAAAAATTTCTAAAAAAGTTCCAAAAATTTTTAAAATTTTCCAAAAAATGAATAAATTGAAAATCTTTAAAAAATTGAAAAAAGCTGTGGAAATTCAAATTTCAAAATTATGTTCAAAAATTGTAAAAATATTCTAAATTCCAAAAATTTTTTAAATTTTCAAAATTTTCAAAAGTTGAAAAATTTCTAATAAAAAGTTCCAAAAATTTTAAAAAATTTTCCAAAAAATGAATAAATTGAAAATCTTTAAAAAATCGAAAAAAGCTCTGGAAATTCAAATTTCAAAATTATGTTCAAAAATTGTAAAAATATTCTAAATTCCAAAAATTTTTTAAATTTTCAAAATTTTCAAAAGTTGAAAAATTTCTAATAAAAAGTTCCAAAAATTTTAAAAATTTTCCAAAAAATGAATAAATTGAAAATCTTTAAAAAATTGAAAAAAGCTCTGGAAATTCAAATTTCAAAATTATGTTCAAAAATTGTAAAAATTTTCTAAATTCCAAAAATTTTTTAAATTTTCAAAATTTTCAAAAGTTGAAAAATTTCTAATAAAAAGTTCCAAAAATTTTTAAAATTTTCCAAAGTTGAAGAAATTGAAAATCTTTAAAAAATTGAAAAAAGCTCTGGAAATTCAAATTTCAAAATTATGTTCAAAAATTATAAAAATATTCTAAATTCCAAAAATTTTTTAATTTATAAATTTTCAAAAAGTTGAAAAATTTCTAATAAAAAAGTTCCAAACATTTTAAAAATTTTCCAAAAAATGAATAAATTGAAAATCTTTAAAAAATTGAAAAAAGCTCTGGAAATTCAAATTTCAAAATTATGTTCAAAAATTGTAAAAATTTTCTAAATTCCAAAAATTTTTTTAAATTTTCAAAATTTTCAAAAGTTGAAAAATTTCTAATAAAAAGTTCCAAAAATTTTTAAAATTTTCCAAAGTTGAAGAAATTGAAAATCTTTAAAAAATTGAAAAAAGCTGTGGAAATTCAAATTTCGAAATTATGTTCAAAAATTGTAAAAATATTCTAAATTCCAAAAATTTTTTAAATTTTATAAATTTTCAAAAGTTGAAAAATTTCTAATAAAAAGTTCCAAAAATTTTAAAAATTTTCCAAAAAAATGAATAAATTGAAAATCTTTAAAAAATTGAAAAAAGCTGTGGAAATTCAAATTTCAAAATTATGTTCAAAAATTGTAAAAATATTCTAAATTCCAAAAATTTTTTAAATTTTCAAAATTTTCAAAAGTTGAAAAATTTCTAATAAAAAGTTCCAAAAAATTTTTAAAATTTTCCAAAAGTTGAAGAAATTGAAAATCTTTAAAAAATTGAAAAAAAGCTGTGGAAATTCAAATTTCAAAATTATGTTCAAAAATTGTAAAAAATATTCTAAATTCAGAAAATTTTTTAAATTTTCAAAATTTTCAAAAGTTGAAAAAATTTCTAATAAAAAGTTCCAAAAATTTTTAAAATTTTCCAAAAGTTGAAGAAATTGAAAATCTTTAAAAAATTGAAAAAAGCTGTGGAAATTCCAATTTCAAAATTATGTTCAAAAATTGTAAAAATATTCTAAATTCCAAAAATTTTTTAAATTTTCAAAATGTTGAAAAATTTTTAATATAAAGTTCCAAAAATTTTTAAAATTTTCCAAAAGTTGAAGAAATTGAAAATCTTTAAAAAATTGAAAAAAGCTGTGGAAATTCAAATTTCAAAATTATGTTCAAAAATTGTAAAAATATTCTAAATTCCAAAAATTTTTTAAATTTTATAAATTTTTCAAAAGTTGAAAAATTTCTAATAAAAAGTTCCAAAAAATTTTTAAAATTTTCCAAAAAATGAATAAATTGAAAATCTTTAAAAAATTGAAAAAAGCTGTGGAAATTCAAATTTCAAAATTATGTTCAAAAATTGTTAAAATATTCTAAATTCCAAAAATTTTTTAAATTTTCAAAATTTTCAAAAGTTGAAAAATTTCTAATAAAAAGTTCCAAACATTTTTAAAAATTTTCCAAAAGTTGAAGAAATTGAAAATCTTTAAAAAATTGAAAAAGCTCTGGAAATTCAAATTTCAAAATTATGTTCAAAAATTGTAAAAATATTCTAAATTCCAAAAATTTTTTAAATTTTATAAATTTTCAAAAGTTGAAAAATTTCTAATAAAAAGTTCCAAAAATTTTTTAAAATTTTCCAAAAAATGAATAAATTGAAAATCTTTAAAAAATTGAAAAAGCTGTGGAAATTCAAATTTCGAAATTATGTTCAAAATTGTAAAAATATTCTAAATTCCAAAAATTTTTTAAATTTTCAAAATTTTCAAAAGTTGAAAAATTTCTAATAAAAAGTTCCAAAAATTTTTAAAATTTTCCAAAAGTTGAAGAAATTGAAAATCTTTAAAAAAATTGAAAAAAGCTGTGGAAATTCAAAATGTCAAAATTATGTTCAAAAATTGTAAAAATTTTCTAAATTCCAAAAATTTTTTAAATTTTCAAAATTTTCAAAAGTTGAAAAATTTCTAATAAAAAGTTCCAAAAATTTTTAAAATTTTCCAAAAGTTGAAGAAATTGAAAATCTTTAAAAAATTGAAAAAAGCTGTGGAAATTCAAATTTCAAAATTATGTTCAAAAATTGTAAAAATATTCTAAATTCAGAAAATTTTTTAAATTTTCAAAATTTTCAAAAGTTGAAAAATTTCTAATAAAAAGTTCCAAAAATTTTTAAAATTCTCCAAAAGTTGAAGAAATTGAAAATCTTTAAAAAATTGAAAAAAGCTGTGGAAATTCAAATGTCAAAATTATGTTCAAAAATTGTAAAAATATTCTAAATTCCAAAATTTTTTAAATTTTCAAAATTTTCAAAAGTTGAAAAATTTCTAATAAAAAGTTCCAAAAATTTTAAAAATTTTCCAAAAAATTAATAAATTGAAAATCTTTAAAAAATTGAAAAAAGCTCTGGAAATTCAAATTTCAAAATTATGTTCAAAAATTGTAAAAATTTTCTAAATTCTCAAAAATTTTTTAAATTTTCAAAATTTTCAAAAGTTGAAAAATTTCTAATAAAAAGTTCCAAAAATTTTTAAAATTTTCCAAAAGTTGAAGAAATTGAAAATCTTTAAAAAAATTGAAAAAAGCTGTGGAAATTCAAATTTCGAAATTATGTTCAAAAATTGTAAAAATATTCTAAATTCCCAAAAATTTTTTAAATTTTATAAATTTTCAAAAGTTGAAAAATTTCTAATAAAAAGTTCCAAAAATTTTAAAAAATTTTCCAAAAAATGAATAAATTGAAAATCTTTAAAAAATTGAAAAAAGCTGTGGAAATTCAAATTTCAAAATTATGTTCAAAAATTGTAAAAATATTCTAAATTCCAAAAATTTTTTAAATTTTCAAAATTTTCAAAAGTTGAAAAATTTCTAATAAAAAGTTCCAAAAATTTTTAAAATTTTCCAAAAAATGAATAAATTGAAAATCTTTAAAAAATTGAAAAAAGCTGTGGAAATTCAAATTTCAAAATTATGTTCAAAAATTGTAAAAATATTCTAAATTCCAAAAATTTTTAAATTTTCAAAATTTTCAAAAGTTGAAAAATTTCTAATAAAAAGTTCCAAAAATTTTTAAAATTTTCCAAAAAATGAATAAATTGAAAATCTTTAAAAAATTGAAAAAAGCTGTGGAAATTCAAATTTCGAAATTATGTTCAAAAATTGTAAAAATATTCTAAATTCCAAAAAATTTTTTAAATTTATAAATTTTCAAAAGTTGAAAAAATTTCTAATAAAAAGTTCCAAAAATTTTTAAAATTTTCCAAAAGTTGAAGAAATTGAAAATCTTTAAAAAATTGAAAAAAGCTGTGGAAATTCAAATTTCAAAATTATGTTCAAAAATTATAAAAATATTCTAAATTCCAAAAATTTTTAAATTTTATAAATTTTCAAAAGTTGAAAAATTTCTAATAAAAAGTTCCAAAAATTTTAAAAATTTTCCAAAAAATGAATAAATTGAAAATCTTTAAAAAATTGAAAAAAGCCTGTGGAAATTCAAATTCAAAATTATGTTCAAAAATTGTAAAAATATTCTAAATTCCAAAAATTTTTTAAATTTTCAAAATTTTCAAAAGTTGAAAAATTTCTAATAAAAAGTTCCAAAAATTTTTAAAATTTTCCAAAAAATGAATAAATTGAAAATCTTTAAAAAATTGAAAAAAGCTGTGGAAATTCAAATTTCGAAATTATGTTCAAAAATTGTAAAAATATTCTAAATTCCAAAAATTTTTTAAATTTTCAAAATTTTCAAAAGTAGAAAAATTTCTAATAAAAAGTTCCAAAAATTTTTAAAATTTTCCAAAAAATGAATAAATTGAAAATCTTTAAAAAATTGAAAAAAGCTGTGGAAATTCAAATTTCAAAATTATGTTCAAAAATTGTAAAAATATTCTAAATTCCAAAAATTTTTTAAATTTTATAAATTTTCAAAAGTTGAAAAATTTCTAATAAAAAGTTCCAAAAATTTTTAAAATTTTCCAAAAGTTGAAGAAATTGAAAATCTTTAAAAATTGAAAAAAGCTGTGGAAATTTCAAATTTCGAAATTATGTTCAAAAATTGTAAAAATATTCTAAATTCCAAAAATTTTTTAAATTTTATAAATTTTCAAAAGTTGAAAAATTTCTAATAAAAAGTTCCAAAAATTTTTAAAATTTTCCAAAAAATGAAGAAATTGAAAATCTTAAAAAATTGAAAAAAGCTGTGGAAATTCAAATTTCAAAATTATGTTCAAAAATTGTAAAAATATTCTAAATTCCAAAAATTTTTTAAATTTTCAAAATTTTCAAAAGTTGAAAAATTTCTAATAAAAAGTTCCAAAATTTTTAAAATTTTCCAAAAGTTGAAGAAATTGAAAATCTTTAAAAAATTGAAAAAAGTTGTGGAAATTCAAATTTCAAAATTATGTTCAAAAATTGTAAAAATTTTCTTAATTCCAAAAATTTTTTAAATTTTCAAAATTTTCAAAAGTTGAAAAATTTCTAATAAAAAGTTCCAAAAATTTTTAAAATTTTCCAAAAGTTGAAGAAATTGAAAATCTTTAAAAAATTGAAAAAAAGCTGTGGAAAT
>CATKRW010000080.1:0-12786 GCA_949775025.1 Tricholauxania praeusta | reverse complement strand
AAAAATGTAGGCATGTTTAACCGGAATGCGGAAAGTTGAAAATTTCCTAAAAATTAAGAATGCACGCTAGGGTATTGAAGGTGGTACCGTTGGATAGGTAATTGTTTCAGCTACAGTTATGTAGTACAAAGTTTTTGCGTAGGTGTTACGGTTTCGGAGAAATTTTGAAAATTGCAATTAAAAATGAAAAATGTAGGCATGTTTAACCGGAATGCGGAAAGTTGAAAATTTCCTAAAAATTGAGAATGCACGCTAGGGTATTGAAGGTGGTACCGTTGGATAGGTAATCTTTTTCAGCTACAATTACGTAGTATAAAGTTTTTTGCGTAGGTGTTACGGGTTTGGAGAAATTTTGAAAATTGCAATTAAAAAATGAAAAATGTAGGCATATTTAACCGGAATGCGGAAAGTTGAAAATTTCCTAAAAATTAAGAATGCACGCTAGGGTATTGAAGGTGGTACCGTTGGATAGGTAATCTTTTCAGCTACAATTACGTAGTATAAAGTTTTTGCGTAGGTGTTACGGTTTCGGAGAAATTTTGAAAATTGCAATTAAAAATGAAAAATGTAGGCATATTTAACCGGAATGCGGGAAAGTTGAAAACTTCCTAAAAATTGAGAATGAACGTTAGGGTATTGAAGGTGGTACCGTTGGATAGGTAATCTTTTCAGCTTACAATTACGTAGTATAAAGTTTATGCGTAGGTGTTACGGTTTCGGAGAAATTTTGAAAATTGCAATTAAAAATGAAAAATGTAGGCATATTTAACCGGAATGCGGAAAGTTGAAAATTTCCTAAAAATTGAGAATGCACGCTAGGGTATTTAAGGTGGTACCGTTGGATAGGTAATCTTTTCAGCTACAATTACGTAGTATAAAGTTTTTGCGTAGGTCTTACGGTTTCGGAGAAATTTTGAAAATTGCAATTAAAAATGAAAAATGTAGGCATATTTAACCGGAATGCGGAAAGTTGAAAATTTCCTAAAAATTGAGAATGCACGCTAGGGTATTGAAGGTGGTACTGTTGGATAGGTAATCTTTTCAGCTACAATTACGTAGTATAAAGTTTTTGCGTAGGTGTTACGGGTTTGGAGAAATTTTGAAAATTGCAATTAAAAATGAAAAATGTAGGCATGTTTAACCGGAATGCGGAAAGTTGAAAATATCTTAAAAATTGAGAATGCACGCTAGGGTATTGAAGGTGGTACCATTGGATAGGTAATCTTTGCAGCTACAGTTATGTAGTACAAAGTATTTGCGTAGGTCTTACGGTTTCGGAGAAATTTTGAAAATTGCAATTAAAAATGAAAAATGTAGGCATATTTAACCGGAATGCGGAAAGTTGAAAATTTCCTAAAAATTGAGAATGAACGTTAGGGTATTGAAGGTGGTACCGTTGGATAGGTAATCTTTTCAGCTACAATTACGTAGTATAAAGTTTTTGCGTAGGTGTTACGGTTTCGGAGAAATTTTGAAAATTGCAATTAAAAATGAAAAATGTAGGCATGTTTAACCGGAATGCGGAAAGTTGAAAATTTCCTTAAAATTGACAATGCACACTAGGGTTTTGAAGGTGGTACCGTTGGATAGGTAATCGTTTCAGCTACAGTTATGTAGTACAAAGTATTTGCGTAGGTGTTACGGTTTCGGAGAAATTTTGAAAATTGCAATTAAAATGAAAAATGTAGGCATGTTTAACCGGAATGCGGAAAGTTGAAAATTTCCTAAAAATTGAGAATGCACGCTAGGGTATTGAAGGTGGTACCGTTGGATAGGTAATTGTTTCAGCTACAGTTATGTAGTACAAAGTATTTGCGTAGGTGTTACGGTTTCGGAGAAATTTTGAAAATTGCAATTAAAAATGAAAAATGTAGGCATGTTTAACCGGAATGCGGAAAGTTGAAAATTTCCTAAAAATTAAGAATGCACGCTAGGGTATTGAAGGTGGTACCGTTGGATAGGTAATTGTTTCAGCTACAGTTATGTAGTACAAAGTTTTTGCGTAGGTGTTACGGTTTCGGAGAAATTTTGAAAATTGCAATTAAAAATGAAAAATGTAGGCATGTTTAACCGGAATGCGGAAAGTTGAAAATTTCCTAAAAATTGAGAATGCACGCTAGGGTATTGAAGGTGGTACCGTTGGATAGGTAATCTTTTCAGCTACAATTACGTAGTATAAAGTTTTTGCGTAGGTGTTACGGGTTTGGAGAAATTTTGAAAATTGCAATTAAAAATGAAAAATGTAGGCATATTTAACCGGAATGCGGAAAGTTGAAAATTTCCTAAAAATTGAGAATGCACGCTAGGGTATTGAAGGTGGTACCGTTGGATAGGTAATCTTTTCAGCTACAATTACGTAGTATAAAGTTTTTGAGGTGTTACGGTTTCGGAGAAATTTTGAAAATTGCAATTAAAAATGAAAAATGTAGGCATATTTAACCGGAATGCGGAAAGTTGAAAATTTCCTAAAAATTGAGAATGAACGTTAGGGTATTGAAGGTGGTACCGTTGGATAGGTAATCTTTTCAGCTACAATTACGTAGTATAAAGTTTTTGCGTAGGTCTTACGGTTTCGGAGAAATTTTGAAAATTGCAATTAAAAATGAAAAATGTAGGCATGTTTAACCGGAATGCGGAAAGTTGAAAATTTCCTAAAAATTAAGAATGCACGCTAGGGTATTTAAGGTGGTACCGTTGGATAGGTAATCTTTTCAGCTACAATTACGTAGTATAAAGTTTTTGCGTAGGTGTTACGGGTTTGGAGAAATTTTGAAAATTGCAATTAAAAATGAAAAATGTAGGCATGTTTAACCGGAATGCGGAAAGTTGAAAATTTCCTAAAAATTGAGAATGCAGGCTAGGGTATTGAAGGTGGTACTGTTGGATAGGTAATCTTTTCAGCTACAATTACGTAGTATAAAGTTTTTGCGTAGGTGTTACGGGTTTGGAGAAATTTTGAAAATTGCAATTAAAAATGAAAAATGTAGGCATGTTTAACCGGAATGCGGAAAGTTGAAAATATCTTAAAAATTGAGAATGCACGCTAGGGTATTGAAGGTGGTACCATTGGATAGGTAATCTTTGCAGCTACAGTTATGTAGTACAAAGTATTTGCGTAGGTCTTACGGTTTCGGAGAAATTTTGAAAATTGCAATTAAAAATGAAAAATGTAGGCATATTTAACCGGAATGCGGAAAGTTGAAAATTTCCTAAAAATTGAGAATGAACGTTAGGGTATTGAAGGTGGTACCGTTGGATAGGTAATCTTTTCAGCTACAATTACGTAGTATAAAGTTTTTGCGTAGGTGTTACGGTTTCGGAGAAATTTTGAAAATTGCAATTAAAAATGGAAAAATGTAGGCATGTTTAACCGGAATGCGGAAAGTTGAAAATTTCCTTAAAATTGACAATGCACACTAGGGTATTGAAGGTGGTACCGTTGGATAGGTAATCGTTTCAGCTACAGTTATGTAGTACAAAGTATTTGCGTAGGTGTTACGGTTTCGGAGAAATTTTGAAAATTGCAATTAAAAATGAAAAATGTAGGCATGTTTAACCGGAATGCGGAAAGTTGAAAATTTCCTAAAAATTGAGAATGCACGCTAGGGTATTGAAGGTGGTACCGTTGGATAGGTAATTGTTTCAGCTACAGTTATGTAGTACAAAGTATTTGCGTAGGTGTTACGGTTTCGGAGAAATTTTGAAAATTGCAAGTAAAAATGAAAAAATGTAGGCATGTTTAACCGGAATGCGGAAAGTTGAAAATTTCCTTAAAATTGACAATGCACACTAGGGTATTGAAGGTGGTACCGTTGGATAGGTAATCTTTTCAGCTACAGTTATGTAGTACAAAGTATTTGCGTAGGTGTTACGGTTTCGGAGAAATTTTGAAAATTGCAATTAAAAATGAAAAATGTAGGCATGTTTAACCGGAATGCGGAAAGTTGAAAATTTCCTAAAAATTAAGAATGCACGGTAGGGTATTGAAGGTGGTACCGTTGGATAGGTAATCTTTTCAGCTACAATTACGTAGTATAAAGTTTTTGCGTAGTTGTTACGGTTTCGGAGAAATTTTGAAAATTGCAATTAAAAATGAAAAATGTAGGCATGTTTAACCGGAATGCGGAAAGTTGAAAATTTCCTAAAAATTGAGAATGCACGCTAGGGTATTGAAGGTGGTACCGTTGGATAGGTAATTGTTTCAGCTACAGTTATGTAGTACAAAGTATTTGCGTAGGTGTTACGGTTTCGGAGAAATTTTGAAAATTGCAATTAAAAATGAAAAATGTAGGCATGTTTAACCGGAATGCGGAAAGTTGAAAATTTCCTTAAAATTGACAATGCACACTGGGGTATTGAAGGTGGTACCGTTGGATAGGTAATCTTTTCAGCTACAGTTATGTAGTACAAAGTATTTGCGTAGGTGTTACGGTTTCGGAGAAATTTTGAAAATTGCAATTAAAAATGAAAATGTAGGCATGTTTAACCGGAATGCGGAAAGTTGAAAATTTCCTAAAAATTGAGAATGCACGCTAAGGTATTGAAGGTGGTACCGTTGGATAGGTAATCTTTTCAGCTACAATTACGTAGTATAAAGTTTTTGCGTAGGTGTTACGGTTTCGGAGAAATTTTGAAAATTGCAATTAAAAATGAAAAATGTAGGCATGTTTAACCGGAATGCGGAAAGTTGAAAATTTCCTAAAAATTAAGAATGCACGCTAGGGTATTGAAGGTGGTACCGTTGAATAGGTAATCTTTTCAGCTACAATTATGTAGTACAAAGTATTTGCGTAGGTGTTACGGTTTCGGAGAAATTTTGAAAATTGCAATTAAAAATGAGAAATGTAGGCATATTTAACCGGAATGCGGAAAGTTGAAAATTTCCTAAAAATTAAGAATGCACGCTAGGGTATTGAAGGTGGTACCGTTGGATAGGTAATCTTTTCAGCTACAATTACGTAGTATAAAGTTTTTGCGTAGGTGTTACGGTTTCGGAGAAATTTTGAAAATTGCAATTAAAAATGAAAAATGTAGGCATATTTAACCGGAATGCGGAAAGTTGAAAATTTCCTAAAAATTAAGAATGCACGCTAAGGTATTGAAGGTGGTACAGTTGGATAGGTAATCTTTTCAGCTACAATTACGTAGTATAAAGTTTTTGCGTAGGTGTTACGGTTTCGGAGAAATTTTAAAATTGCAATTAAAAAATGAAAAATGTAGGCATATTTAACCGGAATGCGGAAAGTTGAAAATTTCCTAAAAATTGAGAATGCACGCTAGGGTTTTGAAGGTGGTACCGTTGGATAGGTAATCTTTTCAGCTACAATTACGTAGTATAAAGTTTTTGCGTAGGTGTTACGGTTTCGGAGAAATTTTGAAAATTGCAATTAAAAATGAAAAATGTAGGCATATTTAGCCGGAATGCGGAAAGTTGAAAATTTCCTAAAAATTAAAAATGCACGCTAGGGTATTGAAGGTGGTACCGTTGGATAGGTAATCTTTTCAGCTACAATTACGTAGTATAAAGTTTGTGCGTAGGTGTTACGGTTTCGGAGAAATTTTGAAAATTGCAATTAAAAATGAAAAATGTAGGCATGTTTAACCGGAATGCGGAAAGTTGAAAATTTCCTTAAAATTGACAATGCACACTAGGGTTTTGAAGGTGGTACCGTTGGATAGGTAATCGTTTCAGCTACAGTTATGTAGTACAAAGTATTTGCGTAGGTGTTACGGTTTCGGAGAAATTTTGAAAATTGCAATTAAAAATGAAAAATGTAGGCATGTTTAACCGGAATGCGGAAAGTTGAAAATTTCCTTAAAATTGACAATGCACACTAGGGTTTTGAAGGTGGTACCGTTGGATAGGTAATCGTTTCAGCTACAGTTATGTAGTACAAAGTATTTGCGTAGGTGTTACGGTTTCGGAGAAATTTTGAAAATTGCAATTAAAATGAAAAATGTAGGCATGTTTAACCGGAATGCGGAAAGTTGAAAATTTCCTAAAAATTGAGAATGCACGCTAGGGTATTGAAGGTGGTACCGTTGGATAGGTAATTGTTTCAGCTACAGTTATGTAGTACAAAGTATTTGCGTAGGTGTTTACGGTTTCGGAGAAATTTTGAAAATTGCAATTAAAAATGAAAAAATGTAGGCATATTTAACCGGAATGCGGAAAGTTGAAAATTTCCTAAAAATTGAGAATGAACGTTAGGGTATTGAAGGTGGTACCGTTGGATAGGTAATCTTTTCAGCTACAATTACGTAGTATAAAGTTTTTGCGTAGGTGTTACGGTTTCGGAGAAATTTTGAAAATTGCAATTAAAATGAAAAATGTAGGCATGTTTAACCGGAATGCGGAAAGTTGAAAATTTCCTAAAAATTAAGAATGCACGCTAGGGTATTGAAGGTGGTACCGTTGGATAGGTAATTGTTTCAGCTACAGTTATGTAGTACAAAGTTTTTGCGTAGGTGTTACGGTTTCGGAGAAATTTTGAAAATTGCAATTAAAAATGAAAAATGTAGGCATGTTTAACCGGAATGCGGAAAGTTGAAAATTTCCTTAAAATTGACAATGCACACTAGGGTTTTGAAGGTGGTACCGTTGGATAGGTAATCGTTTCAGCTACAGTTATGTAGTACAAAGTATTTGCGTAGGTGTTACGGTTTCGGAGAAATTTTGAAAATTGCAATTAAAATGAAAAATGTAGGCATGTTTAACCGGAATGCGGAAAGTTGAAAATTTCCTAAAAATTGAGAATGCACGCTAGGGTATTGAAGGTGGTACCGTTGGATAGGTAATCGTTTCAGCTACAGTTATGTAGTACAAAGTATTTGCGTAGGTGTTACGGTTTCGGAGAAATTTTGAAAATTGCAATTAAAATGAAAAATGTAGGCATGTTTAACCGGAATGCGGAAAGTTGAAAATTTCCTAAAAATTGAGAATGCACGCTAGGGTATTGAAGGTGGTACCGTTGGATAGGTAATTGTTTCAGCTACAGTTATGTAGTACAAAGTATTTGCGTAGGTGTTACGGTTTCGGAGAAATTTTGAAAATTGCAATTAAAAATGAAAAATGTAGGCATATTTAACCGGAATGCGGAAAGTTGAAAATTTCCTAAAAATTGAGAATGAACGTTAGGGTATTGAAGGTGGTACCGTTGGATAGGTAATCTTTTCAGCTACAATTACGTAGTATAAAGTTTTTGCGTAGGTGTTACGGTTTCGGAGAAATTTTGAAAATTGCAATTAAAATGAAAAATGTAGGCATGTTTAACCGGAATGCGGAAAGTTGAAAATTTCCTAAAAATTAAGAATGCACGCTAGGGTATTGAAGGTGGTACCGTTGGATAGGTAATTGTTTCAGCTACAGTTATGTAGTACAAAGTTTTTGCGTAGGTGTTACGGTTTCGGAGAAATTTTGAAAATTGCAATTAAAAATGAAAAATGTAGGCATGTTTAACCGGAATGCGGAAAGTTGAAAATTTCCTAAAAATTGAGAATGCACGCTAGGGTATTGAAGGTGGTACCGTTGGATAGGTAATCTTTTCAGCTACAATTACGTAGTATAAAGTTTTTGCGTAGGTGTTACGGGTTTGGAGAAATTTTGAAAATTGCAATTAAAAATGAAAAATGTAGGCATATTTAACCGGAATGCGGAAAGTTGAAAATTTCCTAAAAATTGAGAATGCACGCTAGGGTATTGAAGGTGGTACCGTTGGATAGGTAATCTTTTCAGCTACAATTACGTAGTATAAAGTTTTTGAGGTGTTACGGTTTCGGAGAAATTTTGAAAATTGCAATTAAAAATGAAAAATGTAGGCATATTTAACCGGAATGCGGAAAGTTGAAAATTTCCTAAAAATTGAGAATGAACGTTAGGGTATTGAAGGTGGTACCGTTGGATAGGTAATCTTTTCAGCTACAATTACGTAGTATAAAGTTTTTGCGTAGGTCTTACGGTTTCGGAGAAATTTTGAAAATTGCAATTAAAATGAAAAATGTAGGCATGTTTAACCGGAATGCGGAAAGTTGAAAATTTCCTAAAAATTAAGAATGCACGCTAGGGTATTTAAGGTGGTACCGTTGGATAGGTAATCTTTTCAGCTACAATTACGTAGTATAAAGTTTTTGCGTAGGTGTTACGGGTTTGGAGAAATTTTGAAAATTGCAATTAAAAATGAAAAATGTAGGCATGTTTAACCGGAATGCGGAAAGTTGAAAATTTCCTAAAAATTGAGAATGCAGGCTAGGGTATTGAAGGTGGTACCGTTGGATAGGTAATCTTTTCAGCTACAATTACGTAGTATAAAGTTTTTGCGTAGGTCTTACGGTTTCGGAGAAATTTTGAAAATTGCAATTAAAAATGAAAAATGTAGGCATGTTTAACCGGAATGCGGAAAGTTGAAAATTTCCTAAAAATTAAGAATGCACGCTAGGGTATTGAAGGTGGTACCATTGGATAGGTAATCTTTGCAGCTACAGTTATGTAGTACAAAGTATTTGCGTAGGTCTAACGGTTTCGGAGAAATTTTGAAAATTGCAATTAAAAATGAAAAATGTAGGCATATTTAACCGGAATGCGGAAAGTTGAAAATTTCCTAAAAATTGAGAATGAACGTTAGGGTATTGAAGGTGGTACCGTTGGATAGGTAATCTTTTCAGCTACAATTACGTAGTATAAAGTTTTTGCGTAGGTGTTACGGTTTCGGAGAAATTTTGAAAATTGCAATTAAAAATGAAAAATGTAGGCATGTTTAACCGGAATGCGGAAAGTTGAAAATTTCCTTAAAATTGACAATGCACACTAGGGTATTGAAGGTGGTACCGTTGGATAGGTAATCGTTTCAGCTACAGTTATGTAGTACAAAGTATTTGCGTAGGTGTTACGGTTTCGGAGAAATTTTGAAAATTGCAATTAAAAATGAAAAATGTAGGCATGTTTAACCGGAATGCGGAAAGTTGAAAATTTCCTAAAAATTGAGAATGCACGCTAGGGTATTGAAGGTGGTACCGTTGGATAGGTAATTGTTTCAGCTACAGTTATGTAGTACAAAGTATTTGCGTAGGTGTTACGGTTTCGGAGAAATTTTGAAAATTGCAAGTAAAAATGAAAAATGTAGGCATGTTTAACCGGAATGCGGAAAGTTGAAAATTTCCTTAAAATTGACAATGCACACTAGGGTATTGAAGGTAGTACCGTTGGATAGGTAATCTTTTCAGCTACAGTTATGTAGTACAAAGTATTTGCGTAGGTGTTACGGTTTCGGAGAAATTTTGAAAATTGCAATTAAAAATGAAAAATGTAGGCATGTTTAACCGGAATGCGGAAAGTTGAAAATTTCCTAAAAATTAAGAATGCACGGTAGGGTATTGAAGGTGGTACCGTTGGATAGGTAATCTTTTCAGCTACAATTACGTAGTATAAAGTTTTTGCGTAGTTGTTACGGTTTCGGAGAAATTTTGAAAATTGCAATTAAAAATGAAAAATGTAGGCATGTTTAACCGGAATGCGGAAAGTTGAAAATTTCCTAAAAATTGAGAATGCACGCTAGGGTATTGAAGGTGGTACCGTTGGATAGGTAATTGTTTCAGCTACAGTTATGTAGTACAAAGTATTTGCGTAGGTGTTACGGTTTCGGAGAAATTTTGAAAATTGCAATTAAAAATGAAAAATGTAGGCATGTTTAACCGGAATGCGGAAAGTTGAAAATTTCCTTAAAATTGACAATGCACACTGGGGTATTGAAGGTGGTACCGTTGGATAGGTAATCTTTTCAGCTACAGTTATGTAGTACAAAGTATTTGCGTAGGTGTTACGGTTTCGGAGAAATTTTGAAAATTGCAATTAAAAATGAAAAATGTAGGCATGTTTAACCGGAATGCGGAAAGTTGAAAATTTCCTAAAAATTGAGAATGCACGCTAGGGTATTGAAGGTGGTACCGTTGGATAGGTAATCTTTTCAGCTACAATTACGTAGTATAAAGTTTTTGCGTAGGTGTTACGGTTTCGGAGAAATTTTGAAAATTGCAATTAAAAATGAAAAATGTAGGCATGTTTAACCGGAATGCGGAAAGTTGAAAATTTCCTAAAAATTAAGAATGCACGCTAGGGTATTGAAGGTGGTACCGTTGAATAGGTAATCTTTTCAGCTACAATTATGTAGTACAAAGTATTTGCGTAGGTGTTACGGTTTCGGAGAAATTTTGAAAATTGCAATTAAAAATGAGAAATGTAGGCATATTTAACCGGAATGCGGAAAGTTGAAAATTTCCTAAAAATTAAGAATGCACGCTAGGGTATTGAAGGTGGTACCGTTGGATAGGTAATCTTTTCAGCTACAATTACGTAGTATAAAGTTTTTGCGTAGGTGTTACGGTTTCGGAGAAATTTTGAAAATTGCAATTAAAAATGAAAAATGTAGGCATATTTAACCGGAATGCGGAAAGTTGAAAATTTCCTAAAAATTAAGAATGCACGCTAAGGTATTGAAGGTGGTACAGTTGGATAGGTAATCTTTTCAGCTACAATTACGTAGTATAAAGTTTTTGCGTAGGTGTTACGGTTTCGGAGAAATTTTAAAATTGCAATTAAAAATGAAAAATGTAGGCATATTTAACCGGAATGCGGAAAGTTGAAAATTTCCTAAAAATTGAGAATGCACGCTAGGGTTTTGAAGGTGGTACCGTTGGATAGGTAATCTTTTCAGCTACAATTACGTAGTATAAAGTTTTTGCGTAGGTGTTACGGTTTCGGAGAAATTTTGAAAATTGCAATTAAAAATGAAAAATGTAGGCATATTTAGCCGGAATGCGGAAAGTTGAAAATTTCCTAAAAATTGAGAATGCACGCTAGGGTATTGAAGGTGGTACCGTTGGATAGGTAATCTTTTCAGCTACAATTACGTAGTATAAAGTTTTTGCGTAGGTGTTACGGTTTCGGAGAAATTTTGAAAATTGCAATTAAAAATGAAAAATGTAGGCATATTTAACCGGAATGCGGAAAGTTGAAAATTTCCTAAAAATTGAGAATGCACGCTAGGGTATTGAAGGTGGTACCGTTGGATAGGTAATCTTTTCAGCTACAATTACGTAGTATAAAGTTTGTGCGTAGGTGTTACGGTTTCGGAGAAATTTTGAAAATTGCAATTAAAAATGAAAAATGTAGGCATGTTTAACCGGAATGCGGAAAGTTGAAAATTTCCTAAAAATTAAGAATGCACGCTAGGGTATTGAAGGTGGTACCGTTGGATAGGTAATTGTTTCAGCTACAGTTATGTAGTACAAAGTTTTTGCGTAGGTGTTACGGTTTCGGAGAAATTTTGAAAATTGCAATTAAAAATGAAAAATGTAGTCATGTTTAACCGGAATGCGGAAAGTTGAAAATTTCCTAAAAATTAAGAATGCACGGTAGGGTATTGAAAGTGGTACCGTTGGATAGGTAATCTTTTCAGCTACAATTACGTAGTATAAAGTTTTTGCGTAGTTGTTACGGTTTCGGAGAAATTTTGAAAATTGCAATTAAAAATGAAAAATGTAGGCATGTTTAACCGGAATGCGGAAAGTTGAAAATTTCCTAAAAATTGAAAATGCACGCTAGGGTATTGAAAGTGGTACCGTTGGATAGGTAATTGTTTCAGCTACAGTTATGTAGTACAAAGTATTTGCGTAGGTGTTACGGTTTCGGAGACATTTTGAAAATTGCAATTAAAAATGAAAAATGTAGGCATGTTTAACCGGAATGCGGAAAGTTGAAAATTTCCTTAAAATTGACAATGCACACTGGGGTATTGAAGGTGGTACCGTTGGATAGGTAATCTTTTCAGCTACAGTTATGTAGTACAAAGTATTTGCGTAGGTGTTACGGTTTCGGAGAAATTTTGAAAATTGCAATTAAAAATGAAAAATGTAGGCATGTTTAACCGGAATGCGGAAAGTTGAAAATTTCCTTAAAATTTACAATGCACACTGAGGTATTGAAGGTGGTACCGTTGGATAGGTAATCTTTTCAGCTACAGTTATGTAGTACAAAGTATTTGCGTAGGTGTTACGGTTTCGGAGAAATTTTGAAAATTGCAATTAAAAATGAAAAATGTAGGCATGTTTAACCGGAATGCGGAAAGTTGAAAATTTCCTAAAAATTGAGAATGCACGCTAGGGTATTGAAGGTGGTACCGTTGGATAGGTAATCTTTTCAGCTACAATTATGTAGTACAAAGTATTTACGTAGGTGTTACGGTTTCGGAGAAATTTTGAAAATTGCAATTAAAAATGAAAAATTTAGGCATGTTTAACCGGAATGCGGAAAGTTGAAAATTTCCTAAAAATTCAGAATGCACGCTAGGGTATTGAAGGTGGTACCGTTGGATAGGTAATCTTTTCAGCTACAGTTATGTAGTACAAAGTATTTGCGTAGGTGTTACGGTTTCGGAGAAATTTTGAAAATTGCAATTAAAAATGAAAAATGTAGGCATATTTAACCGGAATTCGGAAAGTTGAAAATTTCCTAAAAATTCAGAATGCACGCTAGGGTATTGAAGGTGGTACCGTTGGATAGGTAATCTTTTCAGCTACAATTACGTAGTACAAAGTTTTTGCGTAGGTGTTACGGTTTCGGAGAAATTTTGAAAATTGCAATTAAAAATGAAAAATGTAGGCATGTTTAACCGGAATGCGGAAAGTTGAAAATTTCCTAAAAATTAAGAACGCACGCTAGGGTATTGAAGGTGGTACCGTTGAATAGGTAATCTTTTCAGCTACAATTATGTAGTACAAAGTATTTGCGTAGGT
>CATKRW010000079.1:0-49599 GCA_949775025.1 Tricholauxania praeusta | reverse complement strand
GTATTTTATTCGATATTCTACAATGCTATTGTGAATTTTAATGAAATTTTGAACTTTAATAGATTTTTGTGCATTTCACTTTGTACTTTTTTCAATTTTGTCGAAACGGTAACACTTACGCAAAAACTTTATACTAGTAAATTGTAGGTGAAACGATTACCTATCCAATGGTATCACTCTCGATCTCTCGATTTATGGTCCACTTTCCAAATTTCGGGTAAAAAACGCCCACCATTTTTACCGTGCAAACGGCAACACTTATACAAAAACTTTATACTACATAATTGTAGCTGAAACGATTACCTAACCAATGGTATTTTATTCGATATTCTACAATGCTATTGTGAATTTTAATGAAATTTTGAACTTTAATAGATTTTTGTGCATTTCACTTTGTACTTTTTTCAATTTTGTCGAAACGGTAACACTTACGCAAAAACTTTATACTAGTAAATTGTAGGTGAAACGATTACCTATCCAATGGTATCACTCTCGATCTCTCGATTTATGGTCCACTTTCCAAATTTCGGGTAAAAAACGCCCACCATTTTTACCGTGCAAACGGCAACACTTATACAAAAACTTTATACTACATAATTGTAGCTGAAACGATTACCTAACCAATGGTATTTTATTCGATATTCTACAATGCTATTGTGAATTTTAATGAAATTTTGAACTTTAATAGATTTTTGTGCATTTCACTTTGTACTTTTTTCAATTTTGTCGAAACGGTAACACTTACGCAAAAACTTTACACTAGTAAATTGTAGGTGAAACGATTACCTATCCAATGGTATCACTCTCGATCTCTCGATTTATGGTCCACTTTCCAAATTTCGGGTAAAAAACGCCCACCATTTTTACCGTGCAAACGGCAACACTTATACAAAAACTTTATGCTACATAATTGTAGCTGAAACGATTACCTAACCAATGGTATTTTATTCGATATTCTACAATGCTATTGTGAATTTTAATGAAATTTTGAACTTTAATAGATTTTTGTGCATTTCACTTTGTACTTTTTTCAATTTTGTCGAAACGGTAACACTTACGCAAAAACTTTATACTAGTAAATTGTAGGTGAAACGATTACCTATCCAATGGTATCACTCTCGATCTCTCGATTTATGGTCCACTTTCCAAATTTCGGGTAAAAAACGCCCACCATTTTTACCGTGCAAACGGCAACACTTATACAAAAACTTTATACTACATAATTGTAGCTGAAACGATTACCTAACCAATGGTATTTTATTCGATATTCTACAATGCTATTGTGAATTTTAATGAAATTTTGAACTTTAATAGATTTTTGTGCATTTCACTTTGTACTTTTTTCAATTTTGTCGAAACGGTAACACTTACGCAAAAACTTTACACTAGTAAATTGTAGGTGAAACGATTACCTATCCAATGGTATCACTCTCGATCTCTCGATTTATGGTCCACTTTCCAAATTTCGGGTAAAAAACGCCCACCATTTTTACCGTGCAAACGGCAACACTTATACAAAAACTTTATACTACATAATTGTAGCTGAAACGATTACCTAACCAATGGTATTTTATTCGATATTCTACAATGCTATTGTGAATTTTAATGAAATTTTGAACTTTAATAGATTTTTGTGCATTTCACTTTGTACTTTTTTCAATTTTGTCGAAACGGTAACACTTACGCAAAAACTTTATACTAGTAAATTGTAGGTGAAACGATTACCTATCCAATGGTATCACTCTCGATCTCTCGATTTATGGTCCACTTTCCAAATTTCGGGTAAAAAACGCCCACCATTTTTACCGTGCAAACGGCAACACTTATACAAAAACTTTATACTACATAATTGTAGCTGAAACGATTACCTAACCAATGGTATTTTATTCGATATTCTACAATGCTATTGTGAATTTTAATGAAATTTTGAACTTTAATAGATTTTTGTGCATTTCACTTTGTACTTTTTTCAATTTTGTCGAAACGGTAACACTTACGCAAAAACTTTATACTAGTAAATTGTAGGTGAAACGATTACCTATCCAATGGTATCACTCTCGATCTCTCGATTTATGGTCCACTTTCCAAATTTCGGGTAAAAAACGCCCACCATTTTTACCGTGCAAACGGCAACACTTATACAAAAACTTTATACTACATAATTGTAGCTGAAACGATTACCTAACCAATGGTATTTTATTCGATATTCTACAATGCTATTGTGAATTTTAATGAAATTTTGAACTTTAATAGATTTTTGTGCATTTCACTTTGTACTTTTTTCAATTTTGTCGAAACGGTAACACTTACGCAAAAACTTTATACTAGTAAATTGTAGGTGAAACGATTACCTATCCAATGGTATCACTCTCGATCTCTCGATTTATGGTCCACTTTCCAAATTTCGGGTAAAAAACGCCCACCATTTTTACCGTGCAAACGGCAACACTTATACAAAAACTTTATACTACATAATTGTAGCTGAAACGATTACCTAACCAATGGTATTTTATTCGATATTCTACAATGCTATTGTGAATTTTAATGAAATTTTGAACTTTAATAGATTTTTGTGCATTTCACTTTGTACTTTTTTCAATTTTGTCGAAACGGTAACACTTACGCAAAAACTTTATACTAGTAAATTGTAGGTGAAACGATTACCTATCCAATGGTATCACTCTCGATCTCTCGATTTATGGTCCACTTTCCAAATTTCGGGTAAAAAACGCCCACCATTTTTACCGTGCAAACGGCAACACTTATACAAAAACTTTATACTACATAATTGTAGCTGAAACGATTACCTAACCAATGGTATTTTATTCGATATTCTACAATGCTATTGTGAATTTTAATGAAATTTTGAACTTTAATAGATTTTTGTGCATTTCACTTTGTACTTTTTTCAATTTTGTCGAAACGGTAACACTTACGCAAAAACTTTATACTAGTAAATTGTAGGTGAAACGATTACCTATCCAATGGTATCACTCTCGATCTCTCGATTTATGGTCCACTTTCCAAATTTCGGGTAAAAAACGCCCACCATTTTTACCGTGCAAACGGCAACACTTATACAAAAACTTTATACTACATAATTGTAGCTGAAACGATTACCTAACCAATGGTATTTTATTCGATATTCTACAATGCTATTGTGAATTTTAATGAAATTTTGAACTTTAATAGATTTTTGTGCATTTCACTTTGTACTTTTTTCAATTTTGTCGAAACGGTAACACTTACGCAAAAACTTTACACTAGTAAATTGTAGGTGAAACGATTACCTATCCAATGGTATCACTCTCGATCTCTCGATTTATGGTCCACTTTCCAAATTTCGGGTAAAAAACGCCCACCATTTTTACCGTGCAAACGGCAACACTTATACAAAAACTTTATGCTACATAATTGTAGCTGAAACGATTACCTAACCAATGGTATTTTATTCGATATTCTACAATGCTATTGTGAATTTTAATGAAATTTTGAACTTTAATAGATTTTTGTGCATTTCACTTTGTACTTTTTTCAATTTTGTCGAAACGGTAACACTTACGCAAAAACTTTATACTAGTAAATTGTAGGTGAAACGATTACCTATCCAATGGTATCACTCTCGATCTCTCGATTTATGGTCCACTTTCCAAATTTCGGGTAAAAAACGCCCACCATTTTTACCGTGCAAACGGCAACACTTATACAAAAACTTTATACTACATAATTGTAGCTGAAACGATTACCTAACCAATGGTATTTTATTCGATATTCTACAATGCTATTGTGAATTTTAATGAAATTTTGAACTTTAATAGATTTTTGTGCATTTCACTTTGTACTTTTTTCAATTTTGTCGAAACGGTAACACTTACGCAAAAACTTTACACTAGTAAATTGTAGGTGAAACGATTACCTATCCAATGGTATCACTCTCGATCTCTCGATTTATGGTCCACTTTCCAAATTTCGGGTAAAAAACGCCCACCATTTTTACCGTGCAAACGGCAACACTTATACAAAAACTTTATACTACATAATTGTAGCTGAAACGATTACCTAACCAATGGTATTTTATTCGATATTCTACAATGCTATTGTGAATTTTAATGAAATTTTGAACTTTAATAGATTTTTGTGCATTTCACTTTGTACTTTTTTCAATTTTGTCGAAACGGTAACACTTACGCAAAAACTTTATACTAGTAAATTGTAGGTGAAACGATTACCTATCCAATGGTATCACTCTCGATCTCTCGATTTATGGTCCACTTTCCAAATTTCGGGTAAAAAACGCCCACCATTTTTACCGTGCAAACGGCAACACTTATACAAAAACTTTATACTACATAATTGTAGCTGAAACGATTACCTAACCAATGGTATTTTATTCGATATTCTACAATGCTATTGTGAATTTTAATGAAATTTTGAACTTTAATAGATTTTTGTGCATTTCACTTTGTACTTTTTTCAATTTTGTCGAAACGGTAACACTTACGCAAAAACTTTATACTAGTAAATTGTAGGTGAAACGATTACCTATCCAATGGTATCACTCTCGATCTCTCGATTTATGGTCCACTTTCCAAATTTCGGGTAAAAAACGCCCACCATTTTTACCGTGCAAACGGCAACACTTATACAAAAACTTTATACTACATAATTGTAGCTGAAACGATTACCTAACCAATGGTATTTTATTCGATATTCTACAATGCTATTGTGAATTTTAATGAAATTTTGAACTTTAATAGATTTTTGTGCATTTCACTTTGTACTTTTTTCAATTTTGTCGAAACGGTAACACTTACGCAAAAACTTTATACTAGTAAATTGTAGGTGAAACGATTACCTATCCAATGGTATCACTCTCGATCTCTCGATTTATGGTCCACTTTCCAAATTTCGGGTAAAAAACGCCCACCATTTTTACCGTGCAAACGGCAACACTTATACAAAAACTTTATACTACATAATTGTAGCTGAAACGATTACCTAACCAATGGTATTTTATTCGATATTCTACAATGCTATTGTGAATTTTAATGAAATTTTGAACTTTAATAGATTTTTGTGCATTTCACTTTGTACTTTTTTCAATTTTGTCGAAACGGTAACACTTACGCAAAAACTTTATACTAGTAAATTGTAGGTGAAACGATTACCTATCCAATGGTATCACTCTCGATCTCTCGATTTATGGTCCACTTTCCAAATTTCGGGTAAAAAACGCCCACCATTTTTACCGTGCAAACGGCAACACTTATACAAAAACTTTATACTACATAATTGTAGCTGAAACGATTACCTAACCAATGGTATTTTATTCGATATTCTACAATGCTATTGTGAATTTTAATGAAATTTTGAACTTTAATAGATTTTTGTGCATTTCACTTTGTACTTTTTTCAATTTTGTCGAAACGGTAACACTTACGCAAAAACTTTATACTAGTAAATTGTAGGTGAAACGATTACCTATCCAATGGTATCACTCTCGATCTCTCGATTTATGGTCCACTTTCCAAATTTCGGGTAAAAAACGCCCACCATTTTTACCGTGCAAACGGCAACACTTATACAAAAACTTTATACTACATAATTGTAGCTGAAACGATTACCTAACCAATGGTATTTTATTCGATATTCTACAATGCTATTGTGAATTTTAATGAAATTTTGAACTTTAATAGATTTTTGTGCATTTCACTTTGTACTTTTTTCAATTTTGTCGAAACGGTAACACTTACGCAAAAACTTTATACTAGTAAATTGTAGGTGAAACGATTACCTATCCAATGGTATCACTCTCGATCTCTCGATTTATGGTCCACTTTCCAAATTTCGGGTAAAAAACGCCCACCATTTTTACCGTGCAAACGGCAACACTTATACAAAAACTTTATACTACATAATTGTAGCTGAAACGATTACCTAACCAATGGTATTTTATTCGATATTCTACAATGCTATTGTGAATTTTAATGAAATTTTGAACTTTAATAGATTTTTGTGCATTTCACTTTGTACTTTTTTCAATTTTGTCGAAACGGTAACACTTACGCAAAAACTTTATACTAGTAAATTGTAGGTGAAACGATTACCTATCCAATGGTATCACTCTCGATCTCTCGATTTATGGTCCACTTTCCAAATTTCGGGTAAAAAACGCCCACCATTTTTACCGTGCAAACGGCAACACTTATACAAAAACTTTATACTACATAATTGTAGCTGAAACGATTACCTAACCAATGGTATTTTATTCGATATTCTACAATGCTATTGTGAATTTTAATGAAATTTTGAACTTTAATAGATTTTTGTGCATTTCACTTTGTACTTTTTTCAATTTTGTCGAAACGGTAACACTTACGCAAAAACTTTATACTAGTAAATTGTAGGTGAAACGATTACCTATCCAATGGTATCACTCTCGATCTCTCGATTTATGGTCCACTTTCCAAATTTCGGGTAAAAAACGCCCACCATTTTTACCGTGCAAACGGCAACACTTATACAAAAACTTTATACTACATAATTGTAGCTGAAACGATTACCTAACCAATGGTATTTTATTCGATATTCTACAATGCTATTGTGAATTTTAATGAAATTTTGAACTTTAATAGATTTTTGTGCATTTCACTTTGTACTTTTTTCAATTTTGTCGAAACGGTAACACTTACGCAAAAACTTTATACTAGTAAATTGTAGGTGAAACGATTACCTATCCAATGGTATCACTCTCGATCTCTCGATTTATGGTCCACTTTCCAAATTTCGGGTAAAAAACGCCCACCATTTTTACCGTGCAAACGGCAACACTTATACAAAAACTTTATACTACATAATTGTAGCTGAAACGATTACCTAACCAATGGTATTTTATTCGATATTCTACAATGCTATTGTGAATTTTAATGAAATTTTGAACTTTAATAGATTTTTGTGCATTTCACTTTGTACTTTTTTCAATTTTGTCGAAACGGTAACACTTACGCAAAAACTTTATACTAGTAAATTGTAGGTGAAACGATTACCTATCCAATGGTATCACTCTCGATCTCTCGATTTATGGTCCACTTTCCAAATTTCGGGTAAAAAACGCCCACCATTTTTACCGTGCAAACGGCAACACTTATACAAAAACTTTATACTACATAATTGTAGCTGAAACGATTACCTAACCAATGGTATTTTATTCGATATTCTACAATGCTATTGTGAATTTTAATGAAATTTTGAACTTTAATAGATTTTTGTGCATTTCACTTTGTACTTTTTTCAATTTTGTCGAAACGGTAACACTTACGCAAAAACTTTACACTAGTAAATTGTAGGTGAAACGATTACCTATCCAATGGTATCACTCTCGATCTCTCGATTTATGGTCCACTTTCCAAATTTCGGGTAAAAAACGCCCACCATTTTTACCGTGCAAACGGCAACACTTATACAAAAACTTTATACTACATAATTGTAGCTGAAACGATTACCTAACCAATGGTATTTTATTCGATATTCTACAATGCTATTGTGAATTTTAATGAAATTTTGAACTTTAATAGATTTTTGTGCATTTCACTTTGTACTTTTTTCAATTTTGTCGAAACGGTAACACTTACGCAAAAACTTTACACTAGTAAATTGTAGGTGAAACGATTACCTATCCAATGGTATCACTCTCGATCTCTCGATTTATGGTCCACTTTCCAAATTTCGGGTAAAAAACGCCCACCATTTTTACCGTGCAAACGGCAACACTTATACAAAAACTTTATACTACATAATTGTAGCTGAAACGATTACCTAACCAATGGTATTTTATTCGATATTCTACAATGCTATTGTGAATTTTAATGAAATTTTGAACTTTAATAGATTTTTGTGCATTTCACTTTGTACTTTTTTCAATTTTGTCGAAACGGTAACACTTACGCAAAAACTTTATACTAGTAAATTGTAGGTGAAACGATTACCTATCCAATGGTATCACTCTCGATCTCTCGATTTATGGTCCACTTTCCAAATTTCGGGTAAAAAACGCCCACCATTTTTACCGTGCAAACGGCAACACTTATACAAAAACTTTATACTACATAATTGTAGCTGAAACGATTACCTAACCAATGGTATTTTATTCGATATTCTACAATGCTATTGTGAATTTTAATGAAATTTTGAACTTTAATAGATTTTTGTGCATTTCACTTTGTACTTTTTTCAATTTTGTCGAAACGGTAACACTTACGCAAAAACTTTATACTAGTAAATTGTAGGTGAAACGATTACCTATCCAATGGTATCACTCTCGATCTCTCGATTTATGGTCCACTTTCCAAATTTCGGGTAAAAAACGCCCACCATTTTTACCGTGCAAACGGCAACACTTATACAAAAACTTTATACTACATAATTGTAGCTGAAACGATTACCTAACCAATGGTATTTTATTCGATATTCTACAATGCTATTGTGAATTTTAATGAAATTTTGAACTTTAATAGATTTTTGTGCATTTCACTTTGTACTTTTTTCAATTTTGTCGAAACGGTAACACTTACGCAAAAACTTTACACTAGTAAATTGTAGGTGAAACGATTACCTATCCAATGGTATCACTCTCGATCTCTCGATTTATGGTCCACTTTCCAAATTTCGGGTAAAAAACGCCCACCATTTTTACCGTGCAAACGGCAACACTTATACAAAAACTTTATACTACATAATTGTAGCTGAAACGATTACCTAACCAATGGTATTTTATTCGATATTCTACAATGCTATTGTGAATTTTAATGAAATTTTGAACTTTAATAGATTTTTGTGCATTTCACTTTGTACTTTTTTCAATTTTGTCGAAACGGTAACACTTACGCAAAAACTTTACACTAGTAAATTGTAGGTGAAACGATTACCTATCCAATGGTATCACTCTCGATCTCTCGATTTATGGTCCACTTTCCAAATTTCGGGTAAAAAACGCCCACCATTTTTACCGTGCAAACGGCAACACTTATACAAAAACTTTATACTACATAATTGTAGCTGAAACGATTACCTAACCAATGGTATTTTATTCGATATTCTACAATGCTATTGTGAATTTTAATGAAATTTTGAACTTTAATAGATTTTTGTGCATTTCACTTTGTACTTTTTTCAATTTTGTCGAAACGGTAACACTTACGCAAAAACTTTATACTAGTAAATTGTAGGTGAAACGATTACCTATCCAATGGTATCACTCTCGATCTCTCGATTTATGGTCCACTTTCCAAATTTCGGGTAAAAAACGCCCACCATTTTTACCGTGCAAACGGCAACACTTATACAAAAACTTTATACTACATAATTGTAGCTGAAACGATTACCTAACCAATGGTATTTTATTCGATATTCTACAATGCTATTGTGAATTTTAATGAAATTTTGAACTTTAATAGATTTTTGTGCATTTCACTTTGTACTTTTTTCAATTTTGTCGAAACGGTAACACTTACGCAAAAACTTTACACTAGTAAATTGTAGGTGAAACGATTACCTATCCAATGGTATCACTCTCGATCTCTCGATTTATGGTCCACTTTCCAAATTTCGGGTAAAAAACGCCCACCATTTTTACCGTGCAAACGGCAACACTTATACAAAAACTTTATACTACATAATTGTAGCTGAAACGATTACCTAACCAATGGTATTTTATTCGATATTCTACAATGCTATTGTGAATTTTAATGAAATTTTGAACTTTAATAGATTTTTGTGCATTTCACTTTGTACTTTTTTCAATTTTGTCGAAACGGTAACACTTACGCAAAAACTTTACACTAGTAAATTGTAGGTGAAACGATTACCTATCCAATGGTATCACTCTCGATCTCTCGATTTATGGTCCACTTTCCAAATTTCGGGTAAAAAACGCCCACCATTTTTACCGTGCAAACGGCAACACTTATACAAAAACTTTATACTACATAATTGTAGCTGAAACGATTACCTAACCAATGGTATTTTATTCGATATTCTACAATGCTATTGTGAATTTTAATGAAATTTTGAACTTTAATAGATTTTTGTGCATTTCACTTTGTACTTTTTTCAATTTTGTCGAAACGGTAACACTTACGCAAAAACTTTATACTAGTAAATTGTAGGTGAAACGATTACCTATCCAATGGTATCACTCTCGATCTCTCGATTTATGGTCCACTTTCCAAATTTCGGGTAAAAAACGCCCACCATTTTTACCGTGCAAACGGCAACACTTATACAAAAACTTTATACTACATAATTGTAGCTGAAACGATTACCTAACCAATGGTATTTTATTCGATATTCTACAATGCTATTGTGAATTTTAATGAAATTTTGAACTTTAATAGATTTTTGTGCATTTCACTTTGTACTTTTTTCAATTTTGTCGAAACGGTAACACTTACGCAAAAACTTTATACTAGTAAATTGTAGGTGAAACGATTACCTATCCAATGGTATCACTCTCGATCTCTCGATTTATGGTCCACTTTCCAAATTTCGGGTAAAAAACGCCCACCATTTTTACCGTGCAAACGGCAACACTTATACAAAAACTTTATACTACATAATTGTAGCTGAAACGATTACCTAACCAATGGTATTTTATTCGATATTCTACAATGCTATTGTGAATTTTAATGAAATTTTGAACTTTAATAGATTTTTGTGCATTTCACTTTGTACTTTTTTCAATTTTGTCGAAACGGTAACACTTACGCAAAAACTTTACACTAGTAAATTGTAGGTGAAACGATTACCTATCCAATGGTATCACTCTCGATCTCTCGATTTATGGTCCACTTTCCAAATTTCGGGTAAAAAACGCCCACCATTTTTACCGTGCAAACGGCAACACTTATACAAAAACTTTATACTACATAATTGTAGCTGAAACGATTACCTAACCAATGGTATTTTATTCGATATTCTACAATGCTATTGTGAATTTTAATGAAATTTTGAACTTTAATAGATTTTTGTGCATTTCACTTTGTACTTTTTTCAATTTTGTCGAAACGGTAACACTTACGCAAAAACTTTATACTAGTAAATTGTAGGTGAAACGATTACCTATCCAATGGTATCACTCTCGATCTCTCGATTTATGGTCCACTTTCCAAATTTCGGGTAAAAAACGCCCACCATTTTTACCGTGCAAACGGCAACACTTATACAAAAACTTTATACTACATAATTGTAGCTGAAACGATTACCTAACCAATGGTATTTTATTCGATATTCTACAATGCTATTGTGAATTTTAATGAAATTTTGAACTTTAATAGATTTTTGTGCATTTCACTTTGTACTTTTTTCAATTTTGTCGAAACGGTAACACTTACGCAAAAACTTTATACTAGTAAATTGTAGGTGAAACGATTACCTATCCAATGGTATCACTCTCGATCTCTCGATTTATGGTCCACTTTCCAAATTTCGGGTAAAAAACGCCCACCATTTTTACCGTGCAAACGGCAACACTTATACAAAAACTTTATACTACATAATTGTAGCTGAAACGATTACCTAACCAATGGTATTTTATTCGATATTCTACAATGCTATTGTGAATTTTAATGAAATTTTGAACTTTAATAGATTTTTGTGCATTTCACTTTGTACTTTTTTCAATTTTGTCGAAACGGTAACACTTACGCAAAAACTTTATACTAGTAAATTGTAGGTGAAACGATTACCTATCCAATGGTATCACTCTCGATCTCTCGATTTATGGTCCACTTTCCAAATTTCGGGTAAAAAACGCCCACCATTTTTACCGTGCAAACGGCAACACTTATACAAAAACTTTATACTACATAATTGTAGCTGAAACGATTACCTAACCAATGGTATTTTATTCGATATTCTACAATGCTATTGTGAATTTTAATGAAATTTTGAACTTTAATAGATTTTTGTGCATTTCACTTTGTACTTTTTTCAATTTTGTCGAAACGGTAACACTTACGCAAAAACTTTATACTAGTAAATTGTAGGTGAAACGATTACCTATCCAATGGTATCACTCTCGATCTCTCGATTTATGGTCCACTTTCCAAATTTCGGGTAAAAAACGCCCACCATTTTTACCGTGCAAACGGCAACACTTATACAAAAACTTTATACTACATAATTGTAGCTGAAACGATTACCTAACCAATGGTATTTTATTCGATATTCTACAATGCTATTGTGAATTTTAATGAAATTTTGAACTTTAATAGATTTTTGTGCATTTCACTTTGTACTTTTTTCAATTTTGTCGAAACGGTAACACTTACGCAAAAACTTTATACTAGTAAATTGTAGGTGAAACGATTACCTATCCAATGGTATCACTCTCGATCTCTCGATTTATGGTCCACTTTCCAAATTTCGGGTAAAAAACGCCCACCATTTTTACCGTGCAAACGGCAACACTTATACAAAAACTTTATACTACATAATTGTAGCTGAAACGATTACCTAACCAATGGTATTTTATTCGATATTCTACAATGCTATTGTGAATTTTAATGAAATTTTGAACTTTAATAGATTTTTGTGCATTTCACTTTGTACTTTTTTCAATTTTGTCGAAACGGTAACACTTACGCAAAAACTTTATACTAGTAAATTGTAGGTGAAACGATTACCTATCCAATGGTATCACTCTCGATCTCTCGATTTATGGTCCACTTTCCAAATTTCGGGTAAAAAACGCCCACCATTTTTTACCGTGCAAACGGCAACACTTATACAAAAACTTTATACTACATAATTGTAGCTGAAACGATTACCTAACCAATGGTATTTTATTCGATATTCTACAATGCTATTGTGAATTTTAATGAAATTTTGAACTTTAATAGATTTTTGTGCATTTCACTTTGTACTTTTTTCAATTTTGTCGAAACGGTAACACTTACGCAAAAACTTTACACTAGTAAATTGTAGGTGAAACGATTACCTATCCAATGGTATCACTCTCGATCTCTCGATTTATGGTCCACTTTCCAAATTTCGGGTAAAAAACGCCCACCATTTTTACCGTGCAAACGGCAACACTTATACAAAAACTTTATACTACATAATTGTAGCTGAAACGATTACCTAACCAATGGTATTTTATTCGATATTCTACAATGCTATTGTGAATTTTAATGAAATTTTGAACTTTAATAGATTTTTGTGCATTTCACTTTGTACTTTTTTCAATTTTGTCGAAACGGTAACACTTACGCAAAAACTTTACACTAGTAAATTGTAGGTGAAACGATTACCTATCCAATGGTATCACTCTCGATCTCTCGATTTATGGTCCACTTTCCAAATTTCGGGTAAAAAACGCCCACCATTTTTACCGTGCAAACGGCAACACTTATACAAAAACTTTATACTACATAATTGTAGCTGAAACGATTACCTAACCAATGGTATTTTATTCGATATTCTACAATGCTATTGTGAATTTTAATGAAATTTTGAACTTTAATAGATTTTTGTGCATTTCACTTTGTACTTTTTTCAATTTTGTCGAAACGGTAACACTTACGCAAAAACTTTATACTAGTAAATTGTAGGTGAAACGATTACCTATCCAATGGTATCACTCTCGATCTCTCGATTTATGGTCCACTTTCCAAATTTCGGGTAAAAAACGCCCACCATTTTTACCGTGCAAACGGCAACACTTATACAAAAACTTTATACTACATAATTGTAGCTGAAACGATTACCTAACCAATGGTATTTTATTCGATATTCTACAATGCTATTGTGAATTTTAATGAAATTTTGAACTTTAATAGATTTTTGTGCATTTCACTTTGTACTTTTTTCAATTTTGTCGAAACGGTAACACTTACGCAAAAACTTTATACTAGTAAATTGTAGGTGAAACGATTACCTATCCAATGGTATCACTCTCGATCTCTCGATTTATGGTCCACTTTCCAAATTTCGGGTAAAAAACGCCCACCATTTTTACCGTGCAAACGGCAACACTTATACAAAAACTTTATACTACATAATTGTAGCTGAAACGATTACCTAACCAATGGTATTTTATTCGATATTCTACAATGCTATTGTGAATTTTAATGAAATTTTGAACTTTAATAGATTTTTGTGCATTTCACTTTGTACTTTTTTCAATTTTGTCGAAACGGTAACACTTACGCAAAAACTTTACACTAGTAAATTGTAGGTGAAACGATTACCTATCCAATGGTATCACTCTCGATCTCTCGATTTATGGTCCACTTTCCAAATTTCGGGTAAAAAACGCCCACCATTTTTACCGTGCAAACGGCAACACTTATACAAAAACTTTATACTACATAATTGTAGCTGAAACGATTACCTAACCAATGGTATTTTATTCGATATTCTACAATGCTATTGTGAATTTTAATGAAATTTTGAACTTTAATAGATTTTTGTGCATTTCACTTTGTACTTTTTTCAATTTTGTCGAAACGGTAACACTTACGCAAAAACTTTACACTAGTAAATTGTAGGTGAAACGATTACCTATCCAATGGTATCACTCTCGATCTCTCGATTTATGGTCCACTTTCCAAATTTCGGGTAAAAAACGCCCACCATTTTTACCGTGCAAACGGCAACACTTATACAAAAACTTTATACTACATAATTGTAGCTGAAACGATTACCTAACCAATGGTATTTTATTCGATATTCTACAATGCTATTGTGAATTTTAATGAAATTTTGAACTTTAATAGATTTTTGTGCATTTCACTTTGTACTTTTTTCAATTTTGTCGAAACGGTAACACTTACGCAAAAACTTTATACTAGTAAATTGTAGGTGAAACGATTACCTATCCAATGGTATCACTCTCGATCTCTCGATTTATGGTCCACTTTCCAAATTTCGGGTAAAAAACGCCCACCATTTTTACCGTGCAAACGGCAACACTTATACAAAAACTTTATACTACATAATTGTAGCTGAAACGATTACCTAACCAATGGTATTTTATTCGATATTCTACAATGCTATTGTGAATTTTAATGAAATTTTGAACTTTAATAGATTTTTGTGCATTTCACTTTGTACTTTTTTCAATTTTGTCGAAACGGTAACACTTACGCAAAAACTTTATACTAGTAAATTGTAGGTGAAACGATTACCTATCCAATGGTATCACTCTCGATCTCTCGATTTATGGTCCACTTTCCAAATTTCGGGTAAAAAACGCCCACCATTTTTACCGTGCAAACGGCAACACTTATACAAAAACTTTATACTACATAATTGTAGCTGAAACGATTACCTAACCAATGGTATTTTATTCGATATTCTACAATGCTATTGTGAATTTTAATGAAATTTTGAACTTTAATAGATTTTTGTGCATTTCACTTTGTACTTTTTTCAATTTTGTCGAAACGGTAACACTTACGCAAAAACTTTATACTAGTAAATTGTAGGTGAAACGATTACCTATCCAATGGTATCACTCTCGATCTCTCGATTTATGGTCCACTTTCCAAATTTCGGGTAAAAAACGCCCACCATTTTTACCGTGCAAACGGCAACACTTATACAAAAACTTTATACTACATAATTGTAGCTGAAACGATTACCTAACCAATGGTATTTTATTCGATATTCTACAATGCTATTGTGAATTTTAATGAAATTTTGAACTTTAATAGATTTTTGTGCATTTCACTTTGTACTTTTTTCAATTTTGTCGAAACGGTAACACTTACGCAAAAACTTTATACTAGTAAATTGTAGGTGAAACGATTACCTATCCAATGGTATCACTCTCGATCTCTCGATTTATGGTCCACTTTCCAAATTTCGGGTAAAAAACGCCCACCATTTTTACCGTGCAAACGGCAACACTTATACAAAAACTTTATACTACATAATTGTAGCTGAAACGATTACCTAACCAATGGTATTTTATTCGATATTCTACAATGCTATTGTGAATTTTAATGAAATTTTGAACTTTAATAGATTTTTGTGCATTTCACTTTGTACTTTTTTCAATTTTGTCGAAACGGTAACACTTACGCAAAAACTTTATACTAGTAAATTGTAGGTGAAACGATTACCTATCCAATGGTATCACTCTCGATCTCTCGATTTATGGTCCACTTTCCAAATTTCGGGTAAAAAACGCCCACCATTTTTACCGTGCAAACGGCAACACTTATACAAAAACTTTATACTACATAATTGTAGCTGAAACGATTACCTAACCAATGGTATTTTATTCGATATTCTACAATGCTATTGTGAATTTTAATGAAATTTTGAACTTTAATAGATTTTTGTGCATTTCACTTTGTACTTTTTTCAATTTTGTCGAAACGGTAACACTTACGCAAAAACTTTACACTAGTAAATTGTAGGTGAAACGATTACCTATCCAATGGTATCACTCTCGATCTCTCGATTTATGGTCCACTTTCCAAATTTCGGGTAAAAAACGCCCACCATTTTTACCGTGCAAACGGCAACACTTATACAAAAACTTTATGCTACATAATTGTAGCTGAAACGATTACCTAACCAATGGTATTTTATTCGATATTCTACAATGCTATTGTGAATTTTAATGAAATTTTGAACTTTAATAGATTTTTGTGCATTTCACTTTGTACTTTTTTCAATTTTGTCGAAACGGTAACACTTACGCAAAAACTTTATACTAGTAAATTGTAGGTGAAACGATTACCTATCCAATGGTATCACTCTCGATCTCTCGATTTATGGTCCACTTTCCAAATTTCGGGTAAAAAACGCCCACCATTTTTACCGTGCAAACGGCAACACTTATACAAAAACTTTATACTACATAATTGTAGCTGAAACGATTACCTAACCAATGGTATTTTATTCGATATTCTACAATGCTATTGTGAATTTTAATGAAATTTTGAACTTTAATAGATTTTTGTGCATTTCACTTTGTACTTTTTTCAATTTTGTCGAAACGGTAACACTTACGCAAAAACTTTATACTAGTAAATTGTAGGTGAAACGATTACCTATCCAATGGTATCACTCTCGATCTCTCGATTTATGGTCCACTTTCCAAATTTCGGGTAAAAAACGCCCACCATTTTTACCGTGCAAACGGCAACACTTATACAAAAACTTTATACTACATAATTGTAGCTGAAACGATTACCTAACCAATGGTATTTTATTCGATATTCTACAATGCTATTGTGAATTTTAATGAAATTTTGAACTTTAATAGATTTTTGTGCATTTCACTTTGTACTTTTTTCAATTTTGTCGAAACGGTAACACTTACGCAAAAACTTTATACTAGTAAATTGTAGGTGAAACGATTACCTATCCAATGGTATCACTCTCGATCTCTCGATTTATGGTCCACTTTCCAAATTTCGGGTAAAAAACGCCCACCATTTTTACCGTGCAAACGGCAACACTTATACAAAAACTTTATACTACATAATTGTAGCTGAAACGATTACCTAACCAATGGTATTTTATTCGATATTCTACAATGCTATTGTGAATTTTAATGAAATTTTGAACTTTAATAGATTTTTGTGCATTTCACTTTGTACTTTTTTCAATTTTGTCGAAACGGTAACACTTACGCAAAAACTTTATACTAGTAAATTGTAGGTGAAACGATTACCTATCCAATGGTATCACTCTCGATCTCTCGATTTATGGTCCACTTTCCAAATTTCGGGTAAAAAACGCCCACCATTTTTACCGTGCAAACGGCAACACTTATACAAAAACTTTATACTACATAATTGTAGCTGAAACGATTACCTAACCAATGGTATTTTATTCGATATTCTACAATGCTATTGTGAATTTTAATGAAATTTTGAACTTTAATAGATTTTTGTGCATTTCACTTTGTACTTTTTTCAATTTTGTCGAAACGGTAACACTTACGCAAAAACTTTATACTAGTAAATTGTAGGTGAAACGATTACCTATCCAATGGTATCACTCTCGATCTCTCGATTTATGGTCCACTTTCCAAATTTCGGGTAAAAAACGCCCACCATTTTTACCGTGCAAACGGCAACACTTATACAAAAACTTTATACTACATAATTGTAGCTGAAACGATTACCTAACCAATGGTATTTTATTCGATATTCTACAATGCTATTGTGAATTTTAATGAAATTTTGAACTTTAATAGATTTTTGTGCATTTCACTTTGTACTTTTTTCAATTTTGTCGAAACGGTAACACTTACGCAAAAACTTTATACTAGTAAATTGTAGGTGAAACGATTACCTATCCAATGGTATCACTCTCGATCTCTCGATTTATGGTCCACTTTCCAAATTTCGGGTAAAAAACGCCCACCATTTTTACCGTGCAAACGGCAACACTTATACAAAAACTTTATACTACATAATTGTAGCTGAAACGATTACCTAACCAATGGTATTTTATTCGATATTCTACAATGCTATTGTGAATTTTAATGAAATTTTGAACTTTAATAGATTTTTGTGCATTTCACTTTGTACTTTTTTCAATTTTGTCGAAACGGTAACACTTACGCAAAAACTTTATACTAGTAAATTGTAGGTGAAACGATTACCTATCCAATGGTATCACTCTCGATCTCTCGATTTATGGTCCACTTTCCAAATTTCGGGTAAAAAACGCCCACCATTTTTACCGTGCAAACGGCAACACTTATACAAAAACTTTATACTACATAATTGTAGCTGAAACGATTACCTAACCAATGGTATTTTATTCGATATTCTACAATGCTATTGTGAATTTTAATGAAATTTTGAACTTTAATAGATTTTTGTGCATTTCACTTTGTACTTTTTTCAATTTTGTCGAAACGGTAACACTTACGCAAAAACTTTATACTAGTAAATTGTAGATGAAACGATTACCTATCCAATGGTATCACTCTCGATCTCTCGATTTATGGTCCACTTTCCAAATTTCGGGTAAAAAACGCCCACCATTTTTACCGTGCAAACGGCAACACTTATACAAAAACTTTATACTACATAATTGTAGCTGAAACGATTACCTAACCAATGGTATTTTATTCGATATTCTACAATGCTATTGTGAATTTTAATGAAATTTTGAACTTTAATAGATTTTTGTGCATTTCACTTTGTACTTTTTTCAATTTTGTCGAAACGGTAACACTTACGCAAAAACTTTATACTAGTAAATTGTAGGTGAAACGATTACCTATCCAATGGTATCACTCTCGATCTCTCGATTTATGGTCCACTTTCCAAATTTCGGGTAAAAAACGCCCACCATTTTTACCGTGCAAACGGCAACACTTATACAAAAACTTTATACTACATAATTGTAGCTGAAACGATTACCTAACCAATGGTATTTTATTCGATATTCTACAATGCTATTGTGAATTTTAATGAAATTTTGAACTTTAATAGATTTTTGTGCATTTCACTTTGTACTTTTTTCAATTTTGTCGAAACGGTAACACTTACGCAAAAACTTTATACTAGTAAATTGTAGGTGAAACGATTACCTATCCAATGGTATCACTCTCGATCTCTCGATTTATGGTCCACTTTCCAAATTTCGGGTAAAAAACGCCCACCATTTTTACCGTGCAAACGGCAACACTTATACAAAAACTTTATACTACATAATTGTAGCTGAAACGATTACCTAACCAATGGTATTTTATTCGATATTCTACAATGCTATTGTGAATTTTAATGAAATTTTGAACTTTAATAGATTTTTGTGCATTTCACTTTGTACTTTTTTCAATTTTGTCGAAACGGTAACACTTACGCAAAAACTTTACACTAGTAAATTGTAGGTGAAACGATTACCTATCCAATGGTATCACTCTCGATCTCTCGATTTATGGTCCACTTTCCAAATTTCGGGTAAAAAACGCCCACCATTTTTACCGTGCAAACGGCAACACTTATACAAAAACTTTATGCTACATAATTGTAGCTGAAACGATTACCTAACCAATGGTATTTTATTCGATATTCTACAATGCTATTGTGAATTTTAATGAAATTTTGAACTTTAATAGATTTTTGTGCATTTCACTTTGTACTTTTTTCAATTTTGTCGAAACGGTAACACTTACGCAAAAACTTTATACTAGTAAATTGTAGGTGAAACGATTACCTATCCAATGGTATCACTCTCGATCTCTCGATTTATGGTCCACTTTCCAAATTTCGGGTAAAAAACGCCCACCATTTTTACCGTGCAAACGGCAACACTTATACAAAAACTTTATACTACATAATTGTAGCTGAAACGATTACCTAACCAATGGTATTTTATTCGATATTCTACAATGCTATTGTGAATTTTAATGAAATTTTGAACTTTAATAGATTTTTGTGCATTTCACTTTGTACTTTTTTCAATTTTGTCGAAACGGTAACACTTACGCAAAAACTTTACACTAGTAAATTGTAGGTGAAACGATTACCTATCCAATGGTATCACTCTCGATCTCTCGATTTATGGTCCACTTTCCAAATTTCGGGTAAAAAACGCCCACCATTTTTACCGTGCAAACGGCAACACTTATACAAAAACTTTATACTACATAATTGTAGCTGAAACGATTACCTAACCAATGGTATTTTATTCGATATTCTACAATGCTATTGTGAATTTTAATGAAATTTTGAACTTTAATAGATTTTTGTGCATTTCACTTTGTACTTTTTTCAATTTTGTCGAAACGGTAACACTTACGCAAAAACTTTATACTAGTAAATTGTAGGTGAAACGATTACCTATCCAATGGTATCACTCTCGATCTCTCGATTTATGGTCCACTTTCCAAATTTCGGGTAAAAAACGCCCACCATTTTTACCGTGCAAACGGCAACACTTATACAAAAACTTTATACTACATAATTGTAGCTGAAACGATTACCTAACCAATGGTATTTTATTCGATATTCTACAATGCTATTGTGAATTTTAATGAAATTTTGAACTTTAATAGATTTTTGTGCATTTCACTTTGTACTTTTTTCAATTTTGTCGAAACGGTAACACTTACGCAAAAACTTTACACTAGTAAATTGTAGGTGAAACGATTACCTATCCAATGGTATCACTCTCGATCTCTCGATTTATGGTCCACTTTCCAAATTTCGGGTAAAAAACGCCCACCATTTTTACCGTGCAAACGGCAACACTTATACAAAAACTTTATGCTACATAATTGTAGCTGAAACGATTACCTAACCAATGGTATTTTATTCGATATTCTACAATGCTATTGTGAATTTTAATGAAATTTTGAACTTTAATAGATTTTTGTGCATTTCACTTTGTACTTTTTTCAATTTTGTCGAAACGGTAACACTTACGCAAAAACTTTATACTAGTAAATTGTAGGTGAAACGATTACCTATCCAATGGTATCACTCTCGATCTCTCGATTTATGGTCCACTTTCCAAATTTCGGGTAAAAAACGCCCACCATTTTTACCGTGCAAACGGCAACACTTATACAAAAACTTTATACTACATAATTGTAGCTGAAACGATTACCTAACCAATGGTATTTTATTCGATATTCTACAATGCTATTGTGAATTTTAATGAAATTTTGAACTTTAATAGATTTTTGTGCATTTCACTTTGTACTTTTTTCAATTTTGTCGAAACGGTAACACTTACGCAAAAACTTTACACTAGTAAATTGTAGGTGAAACGATTACCTATCCAATGGTATCACTCTCGATCTCTCGATTTATGGTCCACTTTCCAAATTTCGGGTAAAAAACGCCCACCATTTTTACCGTGCAAACGGCAACACTTATACAAAAACTTTATGCTACATAATTGTAGCTGAAACGATTACCTAACCAATGGTATTTTATTCGATATTCTACAATGCTATTGTGAATTTTAATGAAATTTTGAACTTTAATAGATTTTTGTGCATTTCACTTTGTACTTTTTTCAATTTTGTCGAAACGGTAACACTTACGCAAAAACTTTATACTAGTAAATTGTAGGTGAAACGATTACCTATCCAATGGTATCACTCTCGATCTCTCGATTTATGGTCCACTTTCCAAATTTCGGGTAAAAAACGCCCACCATTTTTACCGTGCAAACGGCAACACTTATACAAAAACTTTATACTACATAATTGTAGCTGAAACGATTACCTAACCAATGGTATTTTATTCGATATTCTACAATGCTATTGTGAATTTTAATGAAATTTTGAACTTTAATAGATTTTTGTGCATTTCACTTTGTACTTTTTTCAATTTTGTCGAAACGGTAACACTTACGCAAAAACTTTATACTAGTAAATTGTAGGTGAAACGATTACCTATCCAATGGTATCACTCTCGATCTCTCGATTTATGGTCCACTTTCCAAATTTCGGGTAAAAAACGCCCACCATTTTTACCGTGTAAACGGCAACACTTATACAAAAACTTTATACTACATAATTGTAGCTGAAACGATTACCTAACCAATGGTATTTTATTCGATATTCTACAATGCTATTGTGAATTTTAATGAAATTTTGAACTTTAATAGATTTTTGTGCATTTCACTTTGTACTTTTTTCAATTTTGTCGAAACGGTAACACTTACGCAAAAACTTTATACTAGTAAATTGTAGGTGAAACGATTACCTATCCAATGGTATCACTCTCGATCTCTCGATTTATGGTCCACTTTCCAAATTTCGGGTAAAAAACGCCCACCATTTTTACCGTGCAAACGGCAACACTTATACAAAAACTTTATACTACATAATTGTAGCTGAAACGATTACCTAACCAATGGTATTTTATTCGATATTCTACAATGCTATTGTGAATTTTAATGAAATTTTGAACTTTAATAGATTTTTGTGCATTTCACTTTGTACTTTTTTCAATTTTGTCGAAACGGTAACACTTACGCAAAAACTTTACACTAGTAAATTGTAGGTGAAACGATTACCTATCCAATGGTATCACTCTCGATCTCTCGATTTATGGTCCACTTTCCAAATTTCGGGTAAAAAACGCCCACCATTTTTACCGTGCAAACGGCAACACTTATACAAAAACTTTATACTACATAATTGTAGCTGAAACGATTACCTAACCAATGGTATTTTATTCGATATTCTACAATGCTATTGTGAATTTTAATGAAATTTTGAACTTTAATAGATTTTTGTGCATTTCACTTTGTACTTTTTTCAATTTTGTCGAAACGGTAACACTTACGCAAAAACTTTACACTAGTAAATTGTAGGTGAAACGATTACCTATCCAATGGTATCACTCTCGATCTCTCGATTTATGGTCCACTTTCCAAATTTCGGGTAAAAAACGCCCACCATTTTTACCGTGCAAACGGCAACACTTATACAAAAACTTTATACTACATAATTGTAGCTGAAACGATTACCTAACCAATGGTATTTTATTCGATATTCTACAATGCTATTGTGAATTTTAATGAAATTTTGAACTTTAATAGATTTTTGTGCATTTCACTTTGTACTTTTTTCAATTTTGTCGAAACGGTAACACTTACGCAAAAACTTTATACTAGTAAATTGTAGGTGAAACGATTACCTATCCAATGGTATCACTCTCGATCTCTCGATTTATGGTCCACTTTCCAAATTTCGGGTAAAAAACGCCCACCATTTTTACCGTGCAAACGGCAACACTTATACAAAAACTTTATACTACATAATTGTAGCTGAAACGATTACCTAACCAATGGTATTTTATTCGATATTCTACAATGCTATTGTGAATTTTAATGAAATTTTGAACTTTAATAGATTTTTGTGCATTTCACTTTGTACTTTTTTCAATTTTGTCGAAACGGTAACACTTACGCAAAAACTTTATACTAGTAAATTGTAGGTGAAACGATTACCTATCCAATGGTATCACTCTCGATCTCTCGATTTATGGTCCACTTTCCAAATTTCGGGTAAAAAACGCCCACCATTTTTACCGTGCAAACGGCAACACTTATACAAAAACTTTATACTACATAATTGTAGCTGAAACGATTACCTAACCAATGGTATTTTATTCGATATTCTACAATGCTATTGTGAATTTTAATGAAATTTTGAACTTTAATAGATTTTTGTGCATTTCACTTTGTACTTTTTTCAATTTTGTCGAAACGGTAACACTTACGCAAAAACTTTACACTAGTAAATTGTAGGTGAAACGATTACCTATCCAATGGTATCACTCTCGATCTCTCGATTTATGGTCCACTTTCCAAATTTCGGGTAAAAAACGCCCACCATTTTTACCGTGCAAACGGCAACACTTATACAAAAACTTTATACTACATAATTGTAGCTGAAACGATTACCTAACCAATGGTATTTTATTCGATATTCTACAATGCTATTGTGAATTTTAATGAAATTTTGAACTTTAATAGATTTTTGTGCATTTCACTTTGTACTTTTTTCAATTTTGTCGAAACGGTAACACTTACGCAAAAACTTTATACTAGTAAATTGTAGGTGAAACGATTACCTATCCAATGGTATCACTCTCGATCTCTCGATTTATGGTCCACTTTCCAAATTTCGGGTAAAAAACGCCCACCATTTTTACCGTGCAAACGGCAACACTTATACAAAAACTTTATACTACATAATTGTAGCTGAAACGATTACCTAACCAATGGTATTTTATTCGATATTCTACAATGCTATTGTGAATTTTAATGAAATTTTGAACTTTAATAGATTTTTGTGCATTTCACTTTGTACTTTTTTCAATTTTGTCGAAACGGTAACACTTACGCAAAAACTTTATACTAGTAAATTGTAGGTGAAACGATTACCTATCCAATGGTATCACTCTCGATCTCTCGATTTATGGTCCACTTTCCAAATTTCGGGTAAAAAACGCCCACCATTTTTACCGTGCAAACGGCAACACTTATACAAAAACTTTATACTACATAATTGTAGCTGAAACGATTACCTAACCAATGGTATTTTATTCGATATTCTACAATGCTATTGTGAATTTTAATGAAATTTTGAACTTTAATAGATTTTTGTGCATTTCACTTTGTACTTTTTTCAATTTTGTCGAAACGGTAACACTTACGCAAAAACTTTATACTAGTAAATTGTAGGTGAAACGATTACCTATCCAATGGTATCACTCTCGATCTCTCGATTTATGGTCCACTTTCCAAATTTCGGGTAAAAAACGCCCACCATTTTTACCGTGCAAACGGCAACACTTATACAAAAACTTTATACTACATAATTGTAGCTGAAACGATTACCTAACCAATGGTATTTTATTCGATATTCTACAATGCTATTGTGAATTTTAATGAAATTTTGAACTTTAATAGATTTTTGTGCATTTCACTTTGTACTTTTTTCAATTTTGTCGAAACGGTAACACTTACGCAAAAACTTTACACTAGTAAATTGTAGGTGAAACGATTACCTATCCAATGGTATCACTCTCGATCTCTCGATTTATGGTCCACTTTCCAAATTTCGGGTAAAAAACGCCCACCATTTTTACCGTGCAAACGGCAACACTTATACAAAAACTTTATACTACATAATTGTAGCTGAAACGATTACCTAACCAATGGTATTTTATTCGATATTCTACAATGCTATTGTGAATTTTAATGAAATTTTGAACTTTAATAGATTTTTGTGCATTTCACTTTGTACTTTTTTCAATTTTGTCGAAACGGTAACACTTACGCAAAAACTTTACACTAGTAAATTGTAGGTGAAACGATTACCTATCCAATGGTATCACTCTCGATCTCTCGATTTATGGTCCACTTTCCAAATTTCGGGTAAAAAACGCCCACCATTTTTACCGTGCAAACGGCAACACTTATACAAAAACTTTATACTACATAATTGTAGCTGAAACGATTACCTAACCAATGGTATTTTATTCGATATTCTACAATGCTATTGTGAATTTTAATGAAATTTTGAACTTTAATAGATTTTTGTGCATTTCACTTTGTACTTTTTTCAATTTTGTCGAAACGGTAACACTTACGCAAAAACTTTATACTAGTAAATTGTAGGTGAAACGATTACCTATCCAATGGTATCACTCTCGATCTCTCGATTTATGGTCCACTTTCCAAATTTCGGGTAAAAAACGCCCACCATTTTTACCGTGCAAACGGCAACACTTATACAAAAACTTTATACTACATAATTGTAGCTGAAACGATTACCTAACCAATGGTATTTTATTCGATATTCTACAATGCTATTGTGAATTTTAATGAAATTTTGAACTTTAATAGATTTTTGTGCATTTCACTTTGTACTTTTTTCAATTTTGTCGAAACGGTAACACTTACGCAAAAACTTTACACTAGTAAATTGTAGGTGAAACGATTACCTATCCAATGGTATCACTCTCGATCTCTCGATTTATGGTCCACTTTCCAAATTTCGGGTAAAAAACGCCCACCATTTTTACCGTGCAAACGGCAACACTTATACAAAAACTTTATACTACATAATTGTAGCTGAAACGATTACCTAACCAATGGTATTTTATTCGATATTCTACAATGCTATTGTGAATTTTAATGAAATTTTGAACTTTAATAGATTTTTGTGCATTTCACTTTGTACTTTTTTCAATTTTGTCGAAACGGTAACACTTACGCAAAAACTTTACACTAGTAAATTGTAGGTGAAACGATTACCTATCCAATGGTATCACTCTCGATCTCTCGATTTATGGTCCACTTTCCAAATTTCGGGTAAAAAACGCCCACCATTTTTACCGTGCAAACGGCAACACTTATACAAAAACTTTATACTACATAATTGTAGCTGAAACGATTACCTAACCAATGGTATTTTATTCGATATTCTACAATGCTATTGTGAATTTTAATGAAATTTTGAACTTTAATAGATTTTTGTGCATTTCACTTTGTACTTTTTTCAATTTTGTCGAAACGGTAACACTTACGCAAAAACTTTATACTAGTAAATTGTAGGTGAAACGATTACCTATCCAATGGTATCACTCTCGATCTCTCGATTTATGGTCCACTTTCCAAATTTCGGGTAAAAAACGCCCACCATTTTTACCGTGCAAACGGCAACACTTATACAAAAACTTTATACTACATAATTGTAGCTGAAACGATTACCTAACCAATGGTATTTTATTCGATATTCTACAATGCTATTGTGAATTTTAATGAAATTTTGAACTTTAATAGATTTTTGTGCATTTCACTTTGTACTTTTTTCAATTTTGTCGAAACGGTAACACTTACGCAAAAACTTTATACTAGTAAATTGTAGGTGAAACGATTACCTATCCAATGGTATCACTCTCGATCTCTCGATTTATGGTCCACTTTCCAAATTTCGGGTAAAAAACGCCCACCATTTTTACCGTGCAAACGGCAACACTTATACAAAAACTTTATACTACATAATTGTAGCTGAAACGATTACCTAACCAATGGTATTTTATTCGATATTCTACAATGCTATTGTGAATTTTAATGAAATTTTGAACTTTAATAGATTTTTGTGCATTTCACTTTGTACTTTTTTCAATTTTGTCGAAACGGTAACACTTACGCAAAAACTTTATACTAGTAAATTGTAGGTGAAACGATTACCTATCCAATGGTATCACTCTCGATCTCTCGATTTATGGTCCACTTTCCAAATTTCGGGTAAAAAACGCCCACCATTTTTACCGTGCAAACGGCAACACTTATACAAAAACTTTATACTACATAATTGTAGCTGAAACGATTACCTAACCAATGGTATTTTATTCGATATTCTACAATGCTATTGTGAATTTTAATGAAATTTTGAACTTTAATAGATTTTTGTGCATTTCACTTTGTACTTTTTTCAATTTTGTCGAAACGGTAACACTTACGCAAAAACTTTACACTAGTAAATTGTAGGTGAAACGATTACCTATCCAATGGTATCACTCTCGATCTCTCGATTTATGGTCCACTTTCCAAATTTCGGGTAAAAAACGCCCACCATTTTTACCGTGCAAACGGCAACACTTATACAAAAACTTTATACTACATAATTGTAGCTGAAACGATTACCTAACCAATGGTATTTTATTCGATATTCTACAATGCTATTGTGAATTTTAATGAAATTTTGAACTTTAATAGATTTTTGTGCATTTCACTTTGTACTTTTTTCAATTTTGTCGAAACGGTAACACTTACGCAAAAACTTTATACTAGTAAATTGTAGGTGAAACGATTACCTATCCAATGGTATCACTCTCGATCTCTCGATTTATGGTCCACTTTCCAAATTTCGGGTAAAAAACGCCCACCATTTTTACCGTGCAAACGGCAACACTTATACAAAAACTTTATACTACATAATTGTAGCTGAAACGATTACCTAACCAATGGTATTTTATTCGATATTCTACAATGCTATTGTGAATTTTAATGAAATTTTGAACTTTAATAGATTTTTGTGCATTTCACTTTGTACTTTTTTCAATTTTGTCGAAACGGTAACACTTACGCAAAAACTTTACACTAGTAAATTGTAGGTGAAACGATTACCTATCCAATGGTATCACTCTCGATCTCTCGATTTATGGTCCACTTTCCAAATTTCGGGTAAAAAACGCCCACCATTTTTACCGTGCAAACGGCAACACTTATACAAAAACTTTATACTACATAATTGTAGCTGAAACGATTACCTAACCAATGGTATTTTATTCGATATTCTACAATGCTATTGTGAATTTTAATGAAATTTTGAACTTTAATAGATTTTTGTGCATTTCACTTTGTACTTTTTTCAATTTTGTCGAAACGGTAACACTTACGCAAAAACTTTATACTAGTAAATTGTAGGTGAAACGATTACCTATCCAATGGTATCACTCTCGATCTCTCGATTTATGGTCCACTTTCCAAATTTCGGGTAAAAAACGCCCACCATTTTTACCGTGCAAACGGCAACACTTATACAAAAACTTTATACTACATAATTGTAGCTGAAACGATTACCTAACCAATGGTATTTTATTCGATATTCTACAATGCTATTGTGAATTTTAATGAAATTTTGAACTTTAATAGATTTTTGTGCATTTCACTTTGTACTTTTTTCAATTTTGTCGAAACGGTAACACTTACGCAAAAACTTTACACTAGTAAATTGTAGGTGAAACGATTACCTATCCAATGGTATCACTCTCGATCTCTCGATTTATGGTCCACTTTCCAAATTTCGGGTAAAAAACGCCCACCATTTTTACCGTGCAAACGGCAACACTTATACAAAAACTTTATACTACATAATTGTAGCTGAAACGATTACCTAACCAATGGTATTTTATTCGATATTCTACAATGCTATTGTGAATTTTAATGAAATTTTGAACTTTAATAGATTTTTGTGCATTTCACTTTGTACTTTTTTCAATTTTGTCGAAACGGTAACACTTACGCAAAAACTTTATACTAGTAAATTGTAGGTGAAACGATTACCTATCCAATGGTATCACTCTCGATCTCTCGATTTATGGTCCACTTTCCAAATTTCGGGTAAAAAACGCCCACCATTTTTACCGTGCAAACGGCAACACTTATACAAAAACTTTATACTACATAATTGTAGCTGAAACGATTACCTAACCAATGGTATTTTATTCGATATTCTACAATGCTATTGTGAATTTTAATGAAATTTTGAACTTTAATAGATTTTTGTGCATTTCACTTTGTACTTTTTTCAATTTTGTCGAAACGGTAACACTTACGCAAAAACTTTACACTAGTAAATTGTAGGTGAAACGATTACCTATCCAATGGTATCACTCTCGATCTCTCGATTTATGGTCCACTTTCCAAATTTCGGGTAAAAAACGCCCACCATTTTTACCGTGCAAACGGCAACACTTATACAAAAACTTTATACTACATAATTGTAGCTGAAACGATTACCTAACCAATGGTATTTTATTCGATATTCTACAATGCTATTGTGAATTTTAATGAAATTTTGAACTTTAATAGATTTTTGTGCATTTCACTTTGTACTTTTTTCAATTTTGTCGAAACGGTAACACTTACGCAAAAACTTTATACTAGTAAATTGTAGGTGAAACGATTACCTATCCAATGGTATCACTCTCGATCTCTCGATTTATGGTCCACTTTCCAAATTTCGGGTAAAAAACGCCCACCATTTTTACCGTGCAAACGGCAACACTTATACAAAAACTTTATACTACATAATTGTAGCTGAAACGATTACCTAACCAATGGTATTTTATTCGATATTCTACAATGCTATTGTGAATTTTAATGAAATTTTGAACTTTAATAGATTTTTGTGCATTTCACTTTGTACTTTTTTCAATTTTGTCGAAACGGTAACACTTACGCAAAAACTTTATACTAGTAAATTGTAGGTGAAACGATTACCTATCCAATGGTATCACTCTCGATCTCTCGATTTATGGTCCACTTTCCAAATTTCGGGTAAAAAACGCCCACCATTTTTACCGTGCAAACGGCAACACTTATACAAAAACTTTATACTACATAATTGTAGCTGAAACGATTACCTAACCAATGGTATTTTATTCGATATTCTACAATGCTATTGTGAATTTTAATGAAATTTTGAACTTTAATAGATTTTTGTGCATTTCACTTTGTACTTTTTTCAATTTTGTCGAAACGGTAACACTTACGCAAAAACTTTACACTAGTAAATTGTAGGTGAAACGATTACCTATCCAATGGTATCACTCTCGATCTCTCGATTTATGGTCCACTTTCCAAATTTCGGGTAAAAAACGCCCACCATTTTTACCGTGCAAACGGCAACACTTATACAAAAACTTTATACTACATAATTGTAGCTGAAACGATTACCTAACCAATGGTATTTTATTCGATATTCTACAATGCTATTGTGAATTTTAATGAAATTTTGAACTTTAATAGATTTTTGTGCATTTCACTTTGTACTTTTTTCAATTTTGTCGAAACGGTAACACTTACGCAAAAACTTTACACTAGTAAATTGTAGGTGAAACGATTACCTATCCAATGGTATCACTCTCGATCTCTCGATTTATGGTCCACTTTCCAAATTTCGGGTAAAAAACGCCCACCATTTTTACCGTGCAAACGGCAACACTTATACAAAAACTTTATACTACATAATTGTAGCTGAAACGATTACCTAACCAATGGTATTTTATTCGATATTCTACAATGCTATTGTGAATTTTAATGAAATTTTGAACTTTAATAGATTTTTGTGCATTTCACTTTGTACTTTTTTCAATTTTGTCGAAACGGTAACACTTACGCAAAAACTTTATACTAGTAAATTGTAGGTGAAACGATTACCTATCCAATGGTATCACTCTCGATCTCTCGATTTATGGTCCACTTTCCAAATTTCGGGTAAAAAACGCCCACCATTTTTACCGTGCAAACGGCAACACTTATACAAAAACTTTATACTACATAATTGTAGCTGAAACGATTACCTAACCAATGGTATTTTATTCGATATTCTACAATGCTATTGTGAATTTTAATGAAATTTTGAACTTTAATAGATTTTTGTGCATTTCACTTTGTACTTTTTTCAATTTTGTCGAAACGGTAACACTTACGCAAAAACTTTACACTAGTAAATTGTAGGTGAAACGATTACCTATCCAATGGTATCACTCTCGATCTCTCGATTTATGGTCCACTTTCCAAATTTCGGGTAAAAAACGCCCACCATTTTTACCGTGCAAACGGCAACACTTATACAAAAACTTTATACTACATAATTGTAGCTGAAACGATTACCTAACCAATGGTATTTTATTCGATATTCTACAATGCTATTGTGAATTTTAATGAAATTTTGAACTTTAATAGATTTTTGTGCATTTCACTTTGTACTTTTTTCAATTTTGTCGAAACGGTAACACTTACGCAAAAACTTTACACTAGTAAATTGTAGGTGAAACGATTACCTATCCAATGGTATCACTCTCGATCTCTCGATTTATGGTCCACTTTCCAAATTTCGGGTAAAAAACGCCCACCATTTTTACCGTGCAAACGGCAACACTTATACAAAAACTTTATACTACATAATTGTAGCTGAAACGATTACCTAACCAATGGTATTTTATTCGATATTCTACAATGCTATTGTGAATTTTAATGAAATTTTGAACTTTAATAGATTTTTGTGCATTTCACTTTGTACTTTTTTCAATTTTGTCGAAACGGTAACACTTACGCAAAAACTTTATACTAGTAAATTGTAGGTGAAACGATTACCTATCCAATGGTATCACTCTCGATCTCTCGATTTATGGTCCACTTTCCAAATTTCGGGTAAAAAACGCCCACCATTTTTACCGTGCAAACGGCAACACTTATACAAAAACTTTATACTACATAATTGTAGCTGAAACGATTACCTAACCAATGGTATTTTATTCGATATTCTACAATGCTATTGTGAATTTTAATGAAATTTTGAACTTTAATAGATTTTTGTGCATTTCACTTTGTACTTTTTTCAATTTTGTCGAAACGGTAACACTTACGCAAAAACTTTATACTAGTAAATTGTAGGTGAAACGATTACCTATCCAATGGTATCACTCTCGATCTCTCGATTTATGGTCCACTTTCCAAATTTCGGGTAAAAAACGCCCACCATTTTTACCGTGCAAACGGCAACACTTATACAAAAACTTTATACTACATAATTGTAGCTGAAACGATTACCTAACCAATGGTATTTTATTCGATATTCTACAATGCTATTGTGAATTTTAATGAAATTTTGAACTTTAATAGATTTTTGTGCATTTCACTTTGTACTTTTTTCAATTTTGTCGAAACGGTAACACTTACGCAAAAACTTTATACTAGTAAATTGTAGGTGAAACGATTACCTATCCAATGGTATCACTCTCGATCTCTCGATTTATGGTCCACTTTCCAAATTTCGGGTAAAAAACGCCCACCATTTTTACCGTGCAAACGGCAACACTTATACAAAAACTTTATACTACATAATTGTAGCTGAAACGATTACCTAACCAATGGTATTTTATTCGATATTCTACAATGCTATTGTGAATTTTAATGAAATTTTGAACTTTAATAGATTTTTGTGCATTTCACTTTGTACTTTTTTCAATTTTGTCGAAACGGTAACACTTACGCAAAAACTTTATACTAGTAAATTGTAGGTGAAACGATTACCTATCCAATGGTATCACTCTCGATCTCTCGATTTATGGTCCACTTTCCAAATTTCGGGTAAAAAACGCCCACCATTTTTACCGTGCAAACGGCAACACTTATACAAAAACTTTATACTACATAATTGTAGCTGAAACGATTACCTAACCAATGGTATTTTATTCGATATTCTACAATGCTATTGTGAATTTTAATGAAATTTTGAACTTTAATAGATTTTTGTGCATTTCACTTTGTACTTTTTTCAATTTTGTCGAAACGGTAACACTTACGCAAAAACTTTATACTAGTAAATTGTAGGTGAAACGATTACCTATCCAATGGTATCACTCTCGATCTCTCGATTTATGGTCCACTTTCCAAATTTCGGGTAAAAAACGCCCACCATTTTTACCGTGCAAACGGCAACACTTATACAAAAACTTTATACTACATAATTGTAGCTGAAACGATTACCTAACCAATGGTATTTTATTCGATATTCTACAATGCTATTGTGAATTTTAATGAAATTTTGAACTTTAATAGATTTTTGTGCATTTCACTTTGTACTTTTTTCAATTTTGTCGAAACGGTAACACTTACGCAAAAACTTTATACTAGTAAATTGTAGGTGAAACGATTACCTATCCAATGGTATCACTCTCGATCTCTCGATTTATGGTCCACTTTCCAAATTTCGGGTAAAAAACGCCCACCATTTTTACCGTGCAAACGGCAACACTTATACAAAAACTTTATACTACATAATTGTAGCTGAAACGATTACCTAACCAATGGTATTTTATTCGATATTCTACAATGCTATTGTGAATTTTAATGAAATTTTGAACTTTAATAGATTTTTGTGCATTTCACTTTGTACTTTTTTCAATTTTGTCGAAACGGTAACACTTACGCAAAAACTTTATACTAGTAAATTGTAGGTGAAACGATTACCTATCCAATGGTATCACTCTCGATCTCTCGATTTATGGTCCACTTTCCAAATTTCGGGTAAAAAACGCCCACCATTTTTACCGTGCAAACGGCAACACTTATACAAAAACTTTATACTACATAATTGTAGCTGAAACGATTACCTAACCAATGGTATTTTATTCGATATTCTACAATGCTATTGTGAATTTTAATGAAATTTTGAACTTTAATAGATTTTTGTGCATTTCACTTTGTACTTTTTTCAATTTTGTCGAAACGGTAACACTTACGCAAAAACTTTACACTAGTAAATTGTAGGTGAAACGATTACCTATCCAATGGTATCACTCTCGATCTCTCGATTTATGGTCCACTTTCCAAATTTCGGGTAAAAAACGCCCACCATTTTTACCGTGCAAACGGCAACACTTATACAAAAACTTTATACTACATAATTGTAGCTGAAACGATTACCTAACCAATGGTATTTTATTCGATATTCTACAATGCTATTGTGAATTTTAATGAAATTTTGAACTTTAATAGATTTTTGTGCATTTCACTTTGTACTTTTTTCAATTTTGTCGAAACGGTAACACTTACGCAAAAACTTTATACTAGTAAATTGTAGGTGAAACGATTACCTATCCAATGGTATCACTCTCGATCTCTCGATTTATGGTCCACTTTCCAAATTTCGGGTAAAAAACGCCCACCATTTTTACCGTGCAAACGGCAACACTTATACAAAAACTTTATACTACATAATTGTAGCTGAAACGATTACCTAACCAATGGTATTTTATTCGATATTCTACAATGCTATTGTGAATTTTAATGAAATTTTGAACTTTAATAGATTTTTGTGCATTTCACTTTGTACTTTTTTCAATTTTGTCGAAACGGTAACACTTACGCAAAAACTTTATACTAGTAAATTGTAGGTGAAACGATTACCTATCCAATGGTATCACTCTCGATCTCTCGATTTATGGTCCACTTTCCAAATTTCGGGTAAAAAACGCCCACCATTTTTACCGTGCAAACGGCAACACTTATACAAAAACTTTATACTACATAATTGTAGCTGAAACGATTACCTAACCAATGGTATTTTATTCGATATTCTACAATGCTATTGTGAATTTTAATGAAATTTTGAACTTTAATAGATTTTTGTGCATTTCACTTTGTACTTTTTTCAATTTTGTCGAAACGGTAACACTTACGCAAAAACTTTATACTAGTAAATTGTAGGTGAAACGATTACCTATCCAATGGTATCACTCTCGATCTCTCGATTTATGGTCCACTTTCCAAATTTCGGGTAAAAAACGCCCACCATTTTTACCGTGCAAACGGCAACACTTATACAAAAACTTTATACTACATAATTGTAGCTGAAACGATTACCTAACCAATGGTATTTTATTCGATATTCTACAATGCTATTGTGAATTTTAATGAAATTTTGAACTTTAATAGATTTTTGTGCATTTCACTTTGTACTTTTTTCAATTTTGTCGAAACGGTAACACTTACGCAAAAACTTTATACTAGTAAATTGTAGGTGAAACGATTACCTATCCAATGGTATCACTCTCGATCTCTCGATTTATGGTCCACTTTCCAAATTTCGGGTAAAAAACGCCCACCATTTTTACCGTGCAAACGGCAACACTTATACAAAAACTTTATACTACATAATTGTAGCTGAAACGATTACCTAACCAATGGTATTTTATTCGATATTCTACAATGCTATTGTGAATTTTAATGAAATTTTGAACTTTAATAGATTTTTGTGCATTTCACTTTGTACTTTTTTCAATTTTGTCGAAACGGTAACACTTACGCAAAAACTTTACACTAGTAAATTGTAGGTGAAACGATTACCTATCCAATGGTATCACTCTCGATCTCTCGATTTATGGTCCACTTTCCAAATTTCGGGTAAAAAACGCCCACCATTTTTACCGTGCAAACGGCAACACTTATACAAAAACTTTATGCTACATAATTGTAGCTGAAACGATTACCTAACCAATGGTATTTTATTCGATATTCTACAATGCTATTGTGAATTTTAATGAAATTTTGAACTTTAATAGATTTTTGTGCATTTCACTTTGTACTTTTTTCAATTTTGTCGAAACGGTAACACTTACGCAAAAACTTTATACTAGTAAATTGTAGGTGAAACGATTACCTATCCAATGGTATCACTCTCGATCTCTCGATTTATGGTCCACTTTCCAAATTTCGGGTAAAAAACGCCCACCATTTTTACCGTGCAAACGGCAACACTTATACAAAAACTTTATACTACATAATTGTAGCTGAAACGATTACCTAACCAATGGTATTTTATTCGATATTCTACAATGCTATTGTGAATTTTAATGAAATTTTGAACTTTAATAGATTTTTGTGCATTTCACTTTGTACTTTTTTCAATTTTGTCGAAACGGTAACACTTACGCAAAAACTTTACACTAGTAAATTGTAGGTGAAACGATTACCTATCCAATGGTATCACTCTCGATCTCTCGATTTATGGTCCACTTTCCAAATTTCGGGTAAAAAACGCCCACCATTTTTACCGTGCAAACGGCAACACTTATACAAAAACTTTATACTACATAATTGTAGCTGAAACGATTACCTAACCAATGGTATTTTATTCGATATTCTACAATGCTATTGTGAATTTTAATGAAATTTTGAACTTTAATAGATTTTTGTGCATTTCACTTTGTACTTTTTTCAATTTTGTCGAAACGGTAACACTTACGCAAAAACTTTATACTAGTAAATTGTAGGTGAAACGATTACCTATCCAATGGTATCACTCTCGATCTCTCGATTTATGGTCCACTTTCCAAATTTCGGGTAAAAAACGCCCACCATTTTTACCGTGCAAACGGCAACACTTATACAAAAACTTTATACTACATAATTGTAGCTGAAACGATTACCTAACCAATGGTATTTTATTCGATATTCTACAATGCTATTGTGAATTTTAATGAAATTTTGAACTTTAATAGATTTTTGTGCATTTCACTTTGTACTTTTTTCAATTTTGTCGAAACGGTAACACTTACGCAAAAACTTTATACTAGTAAATTGTAGGTGAAACGATTACCTATCCAATGGTATCACTCTCGATCTCTCGATTTATGGTCCACTTTCCAAATTTCGGGTAAAAAACGCCCACCATTTTTACCGTGCAAACGGCAACACTTATACAAAAACTTTATACTACATAATTGTAGCTGAAACGATTACCTAACCAATGGTATTTTATTCGATATTCTACAATGCTATTGTGAATTTTAATGAAATTTTGAACTTTAATAGATTTTTGTGCATTTCACTTTGTACTTTTTTCAATTTTGTCGAAACGGTAACACTTACGCAAAAACTTTATACTAGTAAATTGTAGGTGAAACGATTACCTATCCAATGGTATCACTCTCGATCTCTCGATTTATGGTCCACTTTCCAAATTTCGGGTAAAAAACGCCCACCATTTTTACCGTGCAAACGGCAACACTTATACAAAAACTTTATACTACATAATTGTAGCTGAAACGATTACCTAACCAATGGTATTTTATTCGATATTCTACAATGCTATTGTGAATTTTAATGAAATTTTGAACTTTAATAGATTTTTGTGCATTTCACTTTGTACTTTTTTCAATTTTGTCGAAACGGTAACACTTACGCAAAAACTTTATACTAGTAAATTGTAGGTGAAACGATTACCTATCCAATGGTATCACTCTCGATCTCTCGATTTATGGTCCACTTTCCAAATTTCGGGTAAAAAACGCCCACCATTTTTACCGTGCAAACGGCAACACTTATACAAAAACTTTATACTACATAATTGTAGCTGAAACGATTACCTAACCAATGGTATTTTATTCGATATTCTACAATGCTATTGTGAATTTTAATGAAATTTTGAACTTTAATAGATTTTTGTGCATTTCACTTTGTACTTTTTTCAATTTTGTCGAAACGGTAACACTTACGCAAAAACTTTATACTAGTAAATTGTAGGTGAAACGATTACCTATCCAATGGTATCACTCTCGATCTCTCGATTTATGGTCCACTTTCCAAATTTCGGGTAAAAAACGCCCACCATTTTTACCGTGCAAACGGCAACACTTATACAAAAACTTTATACTACATAATTGTAGCTGAAACGATTACCTAACCAATGGTATTTTATTCGATATTCTACAATGCTATTGTGAATTTTAATGAAATTTTGAACTTTAATAGATTTTTGTGCATTTCACTTTGTACTTTTTTCAATTTTGTCGAAACGGTAACACTTACGCAAAAACTTTACACTAGTAAATTGTAGGTGAAACGATTACCTATCCAATGGTATCACTCTCGATCTCTCGATTTATGGTCCACTTTCCAAATTTCGGGTAAAAAACGCCCACCATTTTTACCGTGCAAACGGCAACACTTATACAAAAACTTTATGCTACATAATTGTAGCTGAAACGATTACCTAACCAATGGTATTTTATTCGATATTCTACAATGCTATTGTGAATTTTAATGAAATTTTGAACTTTAATAGATTTTTGTGCATTTCACTTTGTACTTTTTTCAATTTTGTCGAAACGGTAACACTTACGCAAAAACTTTATACTAGTAAATTGTAGGTGAAACGATTACCTATCCAATGGTATCACTCTCGATCTCTCGATTTATGGTCCACTTTCCAAATTTCGGGTAAAAAACGCCCACCATTTTTACCGTGCAAACGGCAACACTTATACAAAAACTTTATACTACATAATTGTAGCTGAAACGATTACCTAACCAATGGTATTTTATTCGATATTCTACAATGCTATTGTGAATTTTAATGAAATTTTGAACTTTAATAGATTTTTGTGCATTTCACTTTGTACTTTTTTCAATTTTGTCGAAACGGTAACACTTACGCAAAAACTTTACACTAGTAAATTGTAGGTGAAACGATTACCTATCCAATGGTATCACTCTCGATCTCTCGATTTATGGTCCACTTTCCAAATTTCGGGTAAAAAACGCCCACCATTTTTACCGTGCAAACGGCAACACTTATACAAAAACTTTATACTACATAATTGTAGCTGAAACGATTACCTAACCAATGGTATTTTATTCGATATTCTACAATGCTATTGTGAATTTTAATGAAATTTTGAACTTTAATAGATTTTTGTGCATTTCACTTTGTACTTTTTTCAATTTTGTCGAAACGGTAACACTTACGCAAAAACTTTATACTAGTAAATTGTAGGTGAAACGATTACCTATCCAATGGTATCACTCTCGATCTCTCGATTTATGGTCCACTTTCCAAATTTCGGGTAAAAAACGCCCACCATTTTTACCGTGCAAACGGCAACACTTATACAAAAACTTTATACTACATAATTGTAGCTGAAACGATTACCTAACCAATGGTATTTTATTCGATATTCTACAATGCTATTGTGAATTTTAATGAAATTTTGAACTTTAATAGATTTTTGTGCATTTCACTTTGTACTTTTTTCAATTTTGTCGAAACGGTAACACTTACGCAAAAACTTTATACTAGTAAATTGTAGGTGAAACGATTACCTATCCAATGGTATCACTCTCGATCTCTCGATTTATGGTCCACTTTCCAAATTTCGGGTAAAAAACGCCCACCATTTTTACCGTGCAAACGGCAACACTTATACAAAAACTTTATACTACATAATTGTAGCTGAAACGATTACCTAACCAATGGTATTTTATTCGATATTCTACAATGCTATTGTGAATTTTAATGAAATTTTGAACTTTAATAGATTTTTGTGCATTTCACTTTGTACTTTTTTCAATTTTGTCGAAACGGTAACACTTACGCAAAAACTTTATACTAGTAAATTGTAGGTGAAACGATTACCTATCCAATGGTATCACTCTCGATCTCTCGATTTATGGTCCACTTTCCAAATTTCGGGTAAAAAACGCCCACCATTTTTACCGTGCAAACGGCAACACTTATACAAAAACTTTATACTACATAATTGTAGCTGAAACGATTACCTAACCAATGGTATTTTATTCGATATTCTACAATGCTATTGTGAATTTTAATGAAATTTTGAACTTTAATAGATTTTTGTGCATTTCACTTTGTACTTTTTTCAATTTTGTCGAAACGGTAACACTTACGCAAAAACTTTATACTAGTAAATTGTAGGTGAAACGATTACCTATCCAATGGTATCACTCTCGATCTCTCGATTTATGGTCCACTTTCCAAATTTCGGGTAAAAAACGCCCACCATTTTTACCGTGCAAACGGCAACACTTATACAAAAACTTTATACTACATAATTGTAGCTGAAACGATTACCTAACCAATGGTATTTTATTCGATATTCTACAATGCTATTGTGAATTTTAATGAAATTTTGAACTTTAATAGATTTTTGTGCATTTCACTTTGTACTTTTTTCAATTTTGTCGAAACGGTAACACTTACGCAAAAACTTTATACTAGTAAATTGTAGGTGAAACGATTACCTATCCAATGGTATCACTCTCGATCTCTCGATTTATGGTCCACTTTCCAAATTTCGGGTAAAAAACGCCCACCATTTTTACCGTGCAAACGGCAACACTTATACAAAAACTTTATACTACATAATTGTAGCTGAAACGATTACCTAACCAATGGTATTTTATTCGATATTCTACAATGCTATTGTGAATTTTAATGAAATTTTGAACTTTAATAGATTTTTGTGCATTTCACTTTGTACTTTTTTCAATTTTGTCGAAACGGTAACACTTACGCAAAAACTTTATACTAGTAAATTGTAGGTGAAACGATTACCTATCCAATGGTATCACTCTCGATCTCTCGATTTATGGTCCACTTTCCAAATTTCGGGTAAAAAACGCCCACCATTTTTACCGTGCAAACGGCAACACTTATACAAAAACTTTATACTACATAATTGTAGCTGAAACGATTACCTAACCAATGGTATTTTATTCGATATTCTACAATGCTATTGTGAATTTTAATGAAATTTTGAACTTTAATAGATTTTTGTGCATTTCACTTTGTACTTTTTTCAATTTTGTCGAAACGGTAACACTTACGCAAAAACTTTATACTAGTAAATTGTAGGTGAAACGATTACCTATCCAATGGTATCACTCTCGATCTCTCGATTTATGGTCCACTTTCCAAATTTCGGGTAAAAAACGCCCACCATTTTTACCGTGCAAACGGCAACACTTATACAAAAACTTTATACTACATAATTGTAGCTGAAACGATTACCTAACCAATGGTATTTTATTCGATATTCTACAATGCTATTGTGAATTTTAATGAAATTTTGAACTTTAATAGATTTTTGTGCATTTCACTTTGTACTTTTTTCAATTTTGTCGAAACGGTAACACTTACGCAAAAACTTTATACTAGTAAATTGTAGGTGAAACGATTACCTATCCAATGGTATCACTCTCGATCTCTCGATTTATGGTCCACTTTCCAAATTTCGGGTAAAAAACGCCCACCATTTTTACCGTGCAAACGGCAACACTTATACAAAAACTTTATACTACATAATTGTAGCTGAAACGATTACCTAACCAATGGTATTTTATTCGATATTCTACAATGCTATTGTGAATTTTAATGAAATTTTGAACTTTAATAGATTTTTGTGCATTTCACTTTGTACTTTTTTCAATTTTGTCGAAACGGTAACACTTACGCAAAAACTTTATACTAGTAAATTGTAGGTGAAACGATTACCTATCCAATGGTATCACTCTCGATCTCTCGATTTATGGTCCACTTTCCAAATTTCGGGTAAAAAACGCCCACCATTTTTACCGTGCAAACGGCAACACTTATACAAAAACTTTATACTACATAATTGTAGCTGAAACGATTACCTAACCAATGGTATTTTATTCGATATTCTACAATGCTATTGTGAATTTTAATGAAATTTTGAACTTTAATAGATTTTTGTGCATTTCACTTTGTACTTTTTTCAATTTTGTCGAAACGGTAACACTTACGCAAAAACTTTATACTAGTAAATTGTAGGTGAAACGATTACCTATCCAATGGTATCACTCTCGATCTCTCGATTTATGGTCCACTTTCCAAATTTCGGGTAAAAAACGCCCACCATTTTTACCGTGCAAACGGCAACACTTATACAAAAACTTTATACTACATAATTGTAGCTGAAACGATTACCTAACCAATGGTATTTTATTCGATATTCTACAATGCTATTGTGAATTTTAATGAAATTTTGAACTTTAATAGATTTTTGTGCATTTCACTTTGTACTTTTTTCAATTTTGTCGAAACGGTAACACTTACGCAAAAACTTTACACTAGTAAATTGTAGGTGAAACGATTACCTATCCAATGGTATCACTCTCGATCTCTCGATTTATGGTCCACTTTCCAAATTTCGGGTAAAAAACGCCCACCATTTTTACCGTGCAAACGGCAACACTTATACAAAAACTTTATACTACATAATTGTAGCTGAAACGATTACCTAACCAATGGTATTTTATTCGATATTCTACAATGCTATTGTGAATTTTAATGAAATTTTGAACTTTAATAGATTTTTGTGCATTTCACTTTGTACTTTTTTCAATTTTGTCGAAACGGTAACACTTACGCAAAAACTTTACACTAGTAAATTGTAGGTGAAACGATTACCTATCCAATGGTATCACTCTCGATCTCTCGATTTATGGTCCACTTTCCAAATTTCGGGTAAAAAACGCCCACCATTTTTACCGTGCAAACGGCAACACTTATACAAAAACTTTATACTACATAATTGTAGCTGAAACGATTACCTAACCAATGGTATTTTATTCGATATTCTACAATGCTATTGTGAATTTTAATGAAATTTTGAACTTTAATAGATTTTTGTGCATTTCACTTTGTACTTTTTTCAATTTTGTCGAAACGGTAACACTTACGCAAAAACTTTATACTAGTAAATTGTAGGTGAAACGATTACCTATCCAATGGTATCACTCTCGATCTCTCGATTTATGGTCCACTTTCCAAATTTCGGGTAAAAAACGCCCACCATTTTTACCGTGCAAACGGCAACACTTATACAAAAACTTTATACTACATAATTGTAGCTGAAACGATTACCTAACCAATGGTATTTTATTCGATATTCTACAATGCTATTGTGAATTTTAATGAAATTTTGAACTTTAATAGATTTTTGTGCATTTCACTTTGTACTTTTTTCAATTTTGTCGAAACGGTAACACTTACGCAAAAACTTTATACTAGTAAATTGTAGGTGAAACGATTACCTATCCAATGGTATCACTCTCGATCTCTCGATTTATGGTCCACTTTCCAAATTTCGGGTAAAAAACGCCCACCATTTTTACCGTGCAAACGGCAACACTTATACAAAAACTTTATACTACATAATTGTAGCTGAAACGATTACCTAACCAATGGTATTTTATTCGATATTCTACAATGCTATTGTGAATTTTAATGAAATTTTGAACTTTAATAGATTTTTGTGCATTTCACTTTGTACTTTTTTCAATTTTGTCGAAACGGTAACACTTACGCAAAAACTTTACACTAGTAAATTGTAGGTGAAACGATTACCTATCCAATGGTATCACTCTCGATCTCTCGATTTATGGTCCACTTTCCAAATTTCGGGTAAAAAACGCCCACCATTTTTACCGTGCAAACGGCAACACTTATACAAAAACTTTATACTACATAATTGTAGCTGAAACGATTACCTAACCAATGGTATTTTATTCGATATTCTACAATGCTATTGTGAATTTTAATGAAATTTTGAACTTTAATAGATTTTTGTGCATTTCACTTTGTACTTTTTTCAATTTTGTCGAAACGGTAACACTTACGCAAAAACTTTACACTAGTAAATTGTAGGTGAAACGATTACCTATCCAATGGTATCACTCTCGATCTCTCGATTTATGGTCCACTTTCCAAATTTCGGGTAAAAAACGCCCACCATTTTTACCGTGCAAACGGCAACACTTATACAAAAACTTTATACTACATAATTGTAGCTGAAACGATTACCTAACCAATGGTATTTTATTCGATATTCTACAATGCTATTGTGAATTTTAATGAAATTTTGAACTTTAATAGATTTTTGTGCATTTCACTTTGTACTTTTTTCAATTTTGTCGAAACGGTAACACTTACGCAAAAACTTTATACTAGTAAATTGTAGGTGAAACGATTACCTATCCAATGGTATCACTCTCGATCTCTCGATTTATGGTCCACTTTCCAAATTTCGGGTAAAAAACGCCCACCATTTTTACCGTGCAAACGGCAACACTTATACAAAAACTTTATACTACATAATTGTAGCTGAAACGATTACCTAACCAATGGTATTTTATTCGATATTCTACAATGCTATTGTGAATTTTAATGAAATTTTGAACTTTAATAGATTTTTGTGCATTTCACTTTGTACTTTTTTCAATTTTGTCGAAACGGTAACACTTACGCAAAAACTTTACACTAGTAAATTGTAGGTGAAACGATTACCTATCCAATGGTATCACTCTCGATCTCTCGATTTATGGTCCACTTTCCAAATTTCGGGTAAAAAACGCCCACCATTTTTACCGTGCAAACGGCAACACTTATACAAAAACTTTATACTACATAATTGTAGCTGAAACGATTACCTAACCAATGGTATTTTATTCGATATTCTACAATGCTATTGTGAATTTTAATGAAATTTTGAACTTTAATAGATTTTTGTGCATTTCACTTTGTACTTTTTTCAATTTTGTCGAAACGGTAACACTTACGCAAAAACTTTACACTAGTAAATTGTAGGTGAAACGATTACCTATCCAATGGTATCACTCTCGATCTCTCGATTTATGGTCCACTTTCCAAATTTCGGGTAAAAAACGCCCACCATTTTTACCGTGCAAACGGCAACACTTATACAAAAACTTTATACTACATAATTGTAGCTGAAACGATTACCTAACCAATGGTATTTTATTCGATATTCTACAATGCTATTGTGAATTTTAATGAAATTTTGAACTTTAATAGATTTTTGTGCATTTCACTTTGTACTTTTTTCAATTTTGTCGAAACGGTAACACTTACGCAAAAACTTTATACTAGTAAATTGTAGGTGAAACGATTACCTATCCAATGGTATCACTCTCGATCTCTCGATTTATGGTCCACTTTCCAAATTTCGGGTAAAAAACGCCCACCATTTTTACCGTGCAAACGGCAACACTTATACAAAAACTTTATACTACATAATTGTAGCTGAAACGATTACCTAACCAATGGTATTTTATTCGATATTCTACAATGCTATTGTGAATTTTAATGAAATTTTGAACTTTAATAGATTTTTGTGCATTTCACTTTGTACTTTTTTCAATTTTGTCGAAACGGTAACACTTACGCAAAAACTTTATACTAGTAAATTGTAGGTGAAACGATTACCTATCCAATGGTATCACTCTCGATCTCTCGATTTATGGTCCACTTTCCAAATTTCGGGTAAAAAACGCCCACCATTTTTACCGTGCAAACGGCAACACTTATACAAAAACTTTATACTACATAATTGTAGCTGAAACGATTACCTAACCAATGGTATTTTATTCGATATTCTACAATGCTATTGTGAATTTTAATGAAATTTTGAACTTTAATAGATTTTTGTGCATTTCACTTTGTACTTTTTTCAATTTTGTCGAAACGGTAACACTTACGCAAAAACTTTACACTAGTAAATTGTAGGTGAAACGATTACCTATCCAATGGTATCACTCTCGATCTCTCGATTTATGGTCCACTTTCCAAATTTCGGGTAAAAAACGCCCACCATTTTTACCGTGCAAACGGCAACACTTATACAAAAACTTTATACTACATAATTGTAGCTGAAACGATTACCTAACCAATGGTATTTTATTCGATATTCTACAATGCTATTGTGAATTTTAATGAAATTTTGAACTTTAATAGATTTTTGTGCATTTCACTTTGTACTTTTTTCAATTTTGTCGAAACGGTAACACTTACGCAAAAACTTTATACTAGTAAATTGTAGGTGAAACGATTACCTATCCAATGGTATCACTCTCGATCTCTCGATTTATGGTCCACTTTCCAAATTTCGGGTAAAAAACGCCCACCATTTTTACCGTGCAAACGGCAACACTTATACAAAAACTTTATACTACATAATTGTAGCTGAAACGATTACCTAACCAATGGTATTTTATTCGATATTCTACAATGCTATTGTGAATTTTAATGAAATTTTGAACTTTAATAGATTTTTGTGCATTTCACTTTGTACTTTTTTCAATTTTGTCGAAACGGTAACACTTACGCAAAAACTTTATACTAGTAAATTGTAGGTGAAACGATTACCTATCCAATGGTATCACTCTCGATCTCTCGATTTATGGTCCACTTTCCAAATTTCGGGTAAAAAACGCCCACCATTTTTACCGTGCAAACGGCAACACTTATACAAAAACTTTATACTACATAATTGTAGCTGAAACGATTACCTAACCAATGGTATTTTATTCGATATTCTACAATGCTATTGTGAATTTTAATGAAATTTTGAACTTTAATAGATTTTTGTGCATTTCACTTTGTACTTTTTTCAATTTTGTCGAAACGGTAACACTTACGCAAAAACTTTATACTAGTAAATTGTAGGTGAAACGATTACCTATCCAATGGTATCACTCTCGATCTCTCGATTTATGGTCCACTTTCCAAATTTCGGGTAAAAAACGCCCACCATTTTTACCGTGCAAACGGCAACACTTATACAAAAACTTTATACTACATAATTGTAGCTGAAACGATTACCTAACCAATGGTATTTTATTCGATATTCTACAATGCTATTGTGAATTTTAATGAAATTTTGAACTTTAATAGATTTTTGTGCATTTCACTTTGTACTTTTTTCAATTTTGTCGAAACGGTAACACTTACGCAAAAACTTTATACTAGTAAATTGTAGGTGAAACGATTACCTATCCAATGGTATCACTCTCGATCTCTCGATTTATGGTCCACTTTCCAAATTTCGGGTAAAAAACGCCCACCATTTTTACCGTGCAAACGGCAACACTTATACAAAAACTTTATACTACATAATTGTAGCTGAAACGATTACCTAACCAATGGTATTTTATTCGATATTCTACAATGCTATTGTGAATTTTAATGAAATTTTGAACTTTAATAGATTTTTGTGCATTTCACTTTGTACTTTTTTCAATTTTGTCGAAACGGTAACACTTACGCAAAAACTTTATACTAGTAAATTGTAGGTGAAACGATTACCTATCCAATGGTATCACTCTCGATCTCTCGATTTATGGTCCACTTTCCAAATTTCGGGTAAAAAACGCCCACCATTTTTACCGTGCAAACGGCAACACTTATACAAAAACTTTATACTACATAATTGTAGCTGAAACGATTACCTAACCAATGGTATTTTATTCGATATTCTACAATGCTATTGTGAATTTTAATGAAATTTTGAACTTTAATAGATTTTTGTGCATTTCACTTTGTACTTTTTTCAATTTTGTCGAAACGGTAACACTTACGCAAAAACTTTATACTAGTAAATTGTAGGTGAAACGATTACCTATCCAATGGTATCACTCTCGATCTCTCGATTTATGGTCCACTTTCCAAATTTCGGGTAAAAAACGCCCACCATTTTTACCGTGCAAACGGCAACACTTATACAAAAACTTTATACTACATAATTGTAGCTGAAACGATTACCTAACCAATGGTATTTTATTCGATATTCTACAATGCTATTGTGAATTTTAATGAAATTTTGAACTTTAATAGATTTTTGTGCATTTCACTTTGTACTTTTTTCAATTTTGTCGAAACGGTAACACTTACGCAAAAACTTTACACTAGTAAATTGTAGGTGAAACGATTACCTATCCAATGGTATCACTCTCGATCTCTCGATTTATGGTCCACTTTCCAAATTTCGGGTAAAAAACGCCCACCATTTTTACCGTGCAAACGGCAACACTTATACAAAAACTTTATACTACATAATTGTAGCTGAAACGATTACCTAACCAATGGTATTTTATTCGATATTCTACAATGCTATTGTGAATTTTAATGAAATTTTGAACTTTAATAGATTTTTGTGCATTTCACTTTGTACTTTTTTCAATTTTGTCGAAACGGTAACACTTACGCAAAAACTTTACACTAGTAAATTGTAGGTGAAACGATTACCTATCCAATGGTATCACTCTCGATCTCTCGATTTATGGTCCACTTTCCAAATTTCGGGTAAAAAACGCCCACCATTTTTACCGTGCAAACGGCAACACTTATACAAAAACTTTATACTACATAATTGTAGCTGAAACGATTACCTAACCAATGGTATTTTATTCGATATTCTACAATGCTATTGTGAATTTTAATGAAATTTTGAACTTTAATAGATTTTTGTGCATTTCACTTTGTACTTTTTTCAATTTTGTCGAAACGGTAACACTTACGCAAAAACTTTATACTAGTAAATTGTAGGTGAAACGATTACCTATCCAATGGTATCACTCTCGATCTCTCGATTTATGGTCCACTTTCCAAATTTCGGGTAAAAAACGCCCACCATTTTTACCGTGCAAACGGCAACACTTATACAAAAACTTTATACTACATAATTGTAGCTGAAACGATTACCTAACCAATGGTATTTTATTCGATATTCTACAATGCTATTGTGAATTTTAATGAAATTTTGAACTTTAATAGATTTTTGTGCATTTCACTTTGTACTTTTTTCAATTTTGTCGAAACGGTAACACTTACGCAAAAACTTTATACTAGTAAATTGTAGGTGAAACGATTACCTATCCAATGGTATCACTCTCGATCTCTCGATTTATGGTCCACTTTCCAAATTTCGGGTAAAAAACGCCCACCATTTTTACCGTGCAAACGGCAACACTTATACAAAAACTTTATACTACATAATTGTAGCTGAAACGATTACCTAACCAATGGTATTTTATTCGATATTCTACAATGCTATTGTGAATTTTAATGAAATTTTGAACTTTAATAGATTTTTGTGCATTTCACTTTGTACTTTTTTCAATTTTGTCGAAACGGTAACACTTACGCAAAAACTTTACACTAGTAAATTG